>JALIGW010000007.1:36895919-37063419 GCA_023053685.1 Diadophis punctatus similis | reverse complement strand
CAGAACGCTGCGCATGCGCAGAGGGCAAAACAGCAAATGTCGGCGTCCAGGTGAGGTGGGGGGGAGGGGGGGAAGCGGGAGGGCGCTTGGATGCCTGCAGTTCGCGACAGGTAAGCTGCCGGCTGTCTCCTTTCCCCGCCTCCCGCCTCCCGTTCGTTGCTTGCCAGCCCGGCCGAAGGGAAGGCGGGAGGCGAGGAAAGGCCTCCCGAAAGGGAGGCGGGCTCCCGAAGCCTCCCCTCCTTTCGGGAGGCCTTTCCTCGCCTCCCGCCTTCCCTCCCGGCCGGGCTGGCAAGCAACGAACGGGAGGCAGGAGACAGGGAAAGGAGGCAGCCGGCAGCTTACCTGCTCCAAGCATCCAAGCGCCGCGGTCTCCCGGTCGCCCGCCCGGCCCCAGGGCAACGGCGGCAGCGAGGCGACGGGGGGAAGAAAGGGGAGGGGGACGAGGAAGGGCTGTTTGCGCCGCTCGTAAACTCAAAGCGGCGACGGCTCCTCGTCCCTCATCCCTCCCAACCGCAGCGGCGCCTCCGAGGGCGGGGCTAGGGATGGGGCGGGGGAAGGAGAGGAGGAGCAGCCTCCCTTCCCCCTCCCCCCAGCTTCCAGCCGCCGCCGGAGGAGTCAACAACGCGGGACGCCCGCCCGCCGCCAACGCCGCCCACGGCCGGCCCGAGCTGAGAGGCCTGCTGCCTTTCAGGCCGATTTTTTGAAAGAATGCCCTAGTCGGGCAAACTTTGAAAAAATTGGGACTTTTTAGAAGGCGGGCGGGACGCGGGACAAATGGTGAAAAAGCGGGTGTGTCCCGCCAAAATCGGGACGTCTGTTCACCTTATTCAAACCCTGACCTGCAATTGCTTCTACTGTGTTTATTGTTGTCACGGTGTATTTATTTTTACATTGATTGAGTTTCATTGATTGAGTAAAACTATACAAACTATTTCTTTTCTTTTTTTTACCTACAGTAGGCTGTGCTACCAGAATTATTTCAATGATGGAATCAGTATTATTCTGTATACGTGGTTGTACTTACTTACCTTTAGCTTGCCTGATGTAGATCAGTGCTTTGGAAACTAAAATTTTATATTTAGACCAAGATGGAATCAAAAAGTAAATCTCACAGAAGGACAAAGATTGTTTGAGGGAATACATTGTAGAAAGAAACAACTTGGAGGATGTATAAAGTAGACTACACATAAAGGAGAAGGCATTCAACTTAAGTACTACCATTCCATAAACTGTAGTAGATATATTTGTTTCATTAGCGTAAAGTTTTGTAAGAAACAAAATTGGTTAGTTGGAAAGGATTCTAGCAGAGTGACTTTTGGCTACCTTAGTCTAATATGGTTTTCCTTTTATAATGTCTTCTCTTCAAGTATCTTGGCCCATGTTTCAATCTATCCAATGGGAAGATGTATTGAAATAATAGATCTCCCGAGGGAGTTTGGGGATCAGGAACTGTGGGCTGTCATGAAGAACAATGAATCAGTATATAGCAGAAATAACAAAAATATCAGGATCGTATGAGAATTTGTAGCCAAACATAAAACATAAATTCTAAATGCATTCCAAAACACTTCAGCTATGCCTAGAAAAACAGAAGGCTATCTGCAAACAAGAGAAATATTTCAGTAAACCAGAAGACAAAATTCCAATAACAGTAATAAACTAACAGGAAAGTTGAAAATGTGTGGGTATCAGTGCCCTCCTTATTTGTCCTTCTTCTTGGAAGTGTATATTTCTTCTTTCCCAGCACCAGAAAGCAAAACAAAAACCAAAGCATGGAAACGAATCAAGGAGAGAAGGAACCTAATACTAAGGAGAAATTTCCTAATGGTGAGAACAATCAACTGGAGGAATGACTTGCCATTACTGGAGGCTTTCAAGAAAAGACTGGACAGCACTTGTCTGGAATAGTATATGGTCTCCAGCTCATGCAGGGAGTTGGACTAGATGACCTCCTTCAAACTCTATTATTTTGTTATTTCCATATGATGCACAAGCAGTCTTTGTTTTCACCTGGAAACTGTGCAACCCACTTGGAAAGCTGTTTTCCTCTAACGAAGGGCCGCCTTTCTGCATTTAGCTATTTGTGTACAAACACAGATAACATTAGACCAATTTTTGTTGGCTCCCTTGGTGAATAATATACATTCTTTTCTAATGAAGCAATGAATTTTTAAAGCTGTGAAGATAAAGATGTCTGAACAGCACTAGCATTCATTTATTTGATTTTGTTGCCAACTGTTTACCTGCCCAGGCAAAGAAACTTCAGCAGGACTGCTTTCTTTAAAATCAGATTTTGATTAACCATTTTAAAAATCTTAGGCCGGATTGAATTTAACCTGACTCCAGATTAATAAAGCTTCTCTCATTCTTCTCTCCTACAAAATATATTTATTTTAAATTACAACTGCTAATTTGATTGGGTAGCACTTCTCTAGTTCCTTTAATTAACAATTGCTAGGAGGGGGAAAAATCACTGCTTTTGGAGGCAGAACTAGACTGATGATATCAATGTCCCAGCCACCTGTCACATCTGCCAAAAAGAGTGAAAGTTAAGTCTGAAATATCAAGATTCAGAATAATGAAGAGTTAAGGGAGGGCGGGAGGGAGGGAAGGAAGGAAGAAATGCCTGCTGCAACTTCTAAATTTCTATTTCAGCCACTGTAGAATGCGTTCTATGAGTAAGTGAAGCTGTCAGCTAATATTCTGTGAACGACTTTATTACCTGGGGGATTTGTAAGCTCTAGCCCAAAATATACCTATATTTAATTTTCATATATATTTTTGAAACTATTATCGAAACTTGAAAAACACAAAAGGCATTTATAGACAATGAGTGAGATGCCGATCCCAAAGAAGAAGAAGAAAATGAAATATGGATGGATGGACGATGATAAAAATTTAATGCATGGATGTGGCCTTTCTGCCTCCTTTTGGCAACTGGTGTTCTTTAGCTACTCTCTTGACTCCAGCTTTATTGCTGTGCCATTATTTTAGATCCTTCTCCTCTACCCATTGTCCCACCTACTCAGCCCTCTAATAGGCATGTGTCAATTACTTTAATTCAGGGGTGGGTTCTAACTTACCTCGCTGCCGGTTCACTTCCTGCCACGCCATGTGGCCGTGCCTTGTGGGAACATGTGCGCTTTGCGCATGCGCGCATGCACAGTGCCAAAAAAATCCAAAAAAATTCCCCCCCCCAAAAAAAGCCAAAAACAAGATGGTGACCACATGCATAGTGCCGGAAACTCGGCTTCTGTGCATGCTCAGAAGAAAAAATAAAAAAAAAATCAAAAAAAAAATAAAAAAAAAGATGGTGGTGCCCATGGACTGGTACTGACCGAACCGGTTCTGTGATATCATCGTGATGTCACCAGCAGGTCACTACTGGTTCAGGCGAACCAGTCCGAACCGGGTGGAACCCACCTCTGCTTTAATTCCATGGAAGAGATGTGGTGGCCCAGTGGTTAGAATGCAGTACTGCAGGCTAACTCACTGCTCACTGCCAATAGTTCGATTCTTACCAGCTCAAGGTGGCCTCAGCCTTCCATCCTTTTGCGATTGGTAAAATGAGGACCCAGATTTCTGGGGGCAATATGCTGATTCTGAGAAGCTTAGAGAGGGCTGTACAGCACTATGAAGCGGTATATAAGTCTATTGCTTTTGCTATTCCTTCCAGTTAGCAAAGTTTCTGTGATTCTTCCATAGCCTTGCAGATGCCTAGGAAAAAATCCATGATGATTACATTGAATGGCTCTGCAGGCTCGCTCCTGGGGGAAAACTGAGGCAGAACTGCATAAGAGTATCAGTAATCTTTGACTTATGACTAATCACTTAGTGACCCTTCAAAGCTACAACAGACTCCTTTAAAAGCTACGTATGACCCAGTTCAGAGGTGGGTTGCTGGCGGTTCGGACCGGTTATTTAGAACCAGTAGCGGAAATTTACCTGCGCTCACTGAACCGTGACTGACGGTCCACGCACCTGAACTGGTCCTCCGGTCACCGCAGCTTGCAAAAAGACCATCTGCGCATGCTTCCATCGTGATCAGAACCAGTAGGGAAGGTAAGTAGAACCCACCCCTGACCCAGTTGTCTCCCCAGACATATGACTGTATTTTGGGCCCTGGGTTCAAAACCCATATGCTGTGTTCTGTAATTTACAATGTTTACTTTTAGTTTTCCACAAAAACCACACAGCTCATGCAATGGGTTTGCTTAACAATCATGGAATTCGTTTATCACAAAAGTTTCATAAAATCAGGTCGGTTATGTGATGACTCGCTTTATGACCATCATGACCTGCAACCATAATTGCAAGGCTCAATTATGGTAATATATTGAGGACTACCTATAACACACGAGCCTCTGATTGAAACTGTTAGAACTCTTGTGAAGTTGTGAGTTCGATCCTAGGTAGAGGCAGATGTAGGGTCTCCTGCTTGGGCAGGGGGTTGGACTAGATGACCTGCAAGGTCCCTTCCAACTCTGTTAATCTGTTAATACTCTGTTAAAGTAACAGATCTGCTCTTGACTTTCCCAGCTCCTTTAATTTAATTTCCATATCTTTTTTTCAGTTTAACTAAAGGACTATTTGCTCTATAATTCTTTCAAAGATTTGGAGAAGCACAGAGAAAGTGAAAGCATCAGCACACACAGTTGCCAATAAAGCTGCAACCTTGAAACAGGTCGGGAGAAGAATGGAGGAAGTGCACATTTCTGAAACTCTGGCAAACAGAGAAAATCAGCCAAATAAAAGGTGTTTTTCCTCCAAAAGAAGCGAGCCCTGAGATAGTCAGAACAGATTAATACAAATAATAAGATAATAACATAGATACCATCCCAAAACAACTGGAGCGCTGCTTTTACACTATCAGCATTGACAAAATCAGTCAATTGCAAAAGGCAACTTTCCAGGAAGTCCATGACTTACAACAGTTCATTTAGTGACCGTTTGAAGTTACAACACCACTGAAAAAAGTGACTTATGGCCATTTTTCACACTTTACAAGCATTGCACCATCTACATGGTCACGTGGTCAAAATTCAGAGACTTGGCAACTGGCTCCTATTTATGACGGTTGCGGCATCTCAGAGTCATGTGATCAGCTTTTATGACCTTCTGATAAGCAAAGTCAATGGGGAAGACAGATTCAGTTACCAACCATGTGACTCGCTTAACAAATGCAGCG
The DNA here is from genome assembly GCA_023053685.1 of Diadophis punctatus similis. Lineage (NCBI taxonomy): Eukaryota > Metazoa > Chordata > Lepidosauria > Squamata > Dipsadidae > Diadophis > Diadophis punctatus. The sequence goes on along the minus strand of JALIGW010000007.1, from coordinate 37,058,231 downwards.
ATTTACTTAACAACTGTGGCAAGAAAGGTCATAAAATGGGTCAAAATTCGCTGAACAAATGTCTCACTTAGCAACAGAAATTTTGGCCTCAATTGTGGCCATAAGTTGAGGACTACCTGTACTTGGAAAAAGCTTATATGACAATGTCTTAAACACCATCGAACAAAGTATCTGCCTATTCTAGGCCTTGGGAAGGACTCGTTAAGTAGATAAAAATGCCAACTTCAGTCTAAAACCTCTGGCTGATTGCGTGATGAACAACAACAACAACAACAACAACAACAACAACAACAACAACAACAACAACAACAACAACAACAACAATAATAATAATAATAATAATAATAATAATAATAATAATAATAATAATAATAATAATAATTCTCAATTTTAGTCTGAAACCTCCCTTGCATTCTGACAATGGCCCTTTCATTCAGCATTATTGTTTTGCCTCTCTGAGGCTTTTGCTCCCACTGAAAACAGCTCTTAGCCATGTCTATCTCTGCTTTGAGCCAGGAACAGACAGGAATTCTTCACCATTGGCCAAACTGTTTAGGTATGGCAGGATTTTATAACACCTGGAGAACCACAGATATCCCTACCTGAAGTTAATTTCTGAGTCATTCCATGAGACAGGAGAAGGGACGTTGGTACTCACCTGTGAGACGTCCTTTCTCGTAGGGTGGAGCTAGCCTCCAAGGAATGGGTTAAATCAGCCCTCTAGCCAATAGGACCGAGTCTTAAAAAAGGTATAAATAGTGCCCTCTGAGATTGGCACTCCCTCTTTTGATCGAGGGTCAAAGACAGACTCAAATGTGCTTTTCCAAAGAACCAGACAATTTTATTAACTATGTACAACCAATATTCAGAGAATGTAAAAACTATATACAGAGGGAATATGTCCCGGGTCAGATAATTGAATAACTATGTACAGCATAAAGGAGCAGAGCGCCCAGCCAGCCCCTAATGAGGGAGGGACTTGGAGGCTAGCTCCACCCTACGAGAAAGGACGTCTCACAGGTGAGTACCAACGTCCCTTCTCCATAGTGGGTGGAGCTAGCCTCCAAGGAATGGGACATACCAAAGCCTGGCGTCCCTAGGGTGGGCTCAACTGTCCTGGCTGGGGGGGATCGCCTGCTGACAAGACCTGCCCCAACACCCGCCGGCCAAAATCCGCCTCCTCGGAGGTGTAAGTGTTCAATTTGTAGTGCCGGATAAACGGCGTTAGGGAGGACCAGGTGGCCGCCCTACAGACCTCAGATACCGAAACCCTAGCATTCCATGCAGCCGTGGTGGCAGCACTATGGGTAGAGTGTGCGGTTAAACCCGGTGGCTTGGGCAAGGACAAATGTTTGTAAGCCAGAGAAATGGCAGTCCGAATCCACCGTCCAATTGTAGCGGAGGAAGCCTTGCGCCCCTGGGAAGAGGGGCAGAATGTTACAAACAGAGTCTCTGTACGACGAAGAGCGGATGTGCACTGCAGATAAATGCCAAGTGCGCGTTTAACGTCCAGCATGTGCCATGCCCGTTCAGAGTCAGTGGACGGGTCCTGAAAGAACGCAGGCAGGATGACTTCCTGCGCTCTATGAAAGGGTGTGTTTACCTTAGGTACAAAGGCAGGATCTAGACGCAGAATCACTCTGTCGCTGTGGAAGGCACAAAGGTCGTTCCTAACAGAAAGAGCCGCGAGCTCCGATATTCTGCGTGCGGAAGTGATCGCCACAAGGAACGCCACCTTGTAGGACAGATGGGACAGGGGAACAGTGTCCAGAGGTTCAAAGGGGGCCACAGTCAAGGCGGAGAGTACCTTGGTAAGGTCCCATGTTGGGAACCTGTGCACTACCGGTGGACACAAGTTAGAAACCCCCTTCAGGAACTGCTTCAGAAGTGGGTGAGCAGACAGCGAGTCCAGGTTCGGGCAGGACAGAACGGTAGAAAGAGCTGCCACCTGTCTGCGCAGGGTATTAGGGGAGAGACCCTTGGCGAGCCCCTGTCGCAGGAACTGGATAACATTGATGATCGAGAGTTCCACCGGCGAATAGCCCACCTGAGAGCACCAATGACAGAATGTGCGCCAGGTGGTGTTGTAGATGCGTTCCGTCGACGGCCTCCTGGAGGCTAGCATAATCGCAGAAAGATTGTCCGGAACTAGGTGGTGTTGCAGAGTGATCCGCTCAAGCGCCAGGCGGTCAGTTGTAGCCAGTGCGGCTCTGGATGATGCACTGACCCCTGGGCAAGCGAACACTCTGTCGGCGGGATTCGCCAGGGAGGTGACGCGGACAGGGACATAAGGTCCGCGAACCAGGTCCTCCTTGGCCAATGGGGGGCCAGAAGGATGACCTCCGCCCGCAGCAGCAGGATCCTCCTGATGACTTTGGGGATCAGCGAAAGAGGGGGGAAGGCATACAATAGACCCTGAGGCCACTGGCAGCGGAGAGCGTCCGTGAGTTCCGCGACCGGGGTCCGGAATCTGGGGACGAACCTGGGGAGCTTGGTGTTGTCCGGGGTGGCGAAAAGGTCCATGACCGGTAGGCCGAACCGCTCCACAATCTACTGGAAAATGTCCGGGTGTAGGGACCATTCTGCCGGGTCGATGGTGTTCCGGCTGAGCCAGTCCGTGGTCGTGTTGCTCACCCCGGATATATGCTCCGCGGTGACAGATTTCAGGTTGCGTTCCGCCCAGAGTCCCAGGGAGAAGGCCTCGTTCATAAGGGCCTTGGAGATTGTCCCCCCCTGCCGGTTTATGTGAGCTTTTGTCGTCACATTGTCTGTTAAGACAAGGACGTGGGAATGCTGCAGGTGGTGCTGAAACTGGACCATGGCCAACCAGACCGCTCTGAGCTCCAACAGATTTATGGGGAGGGATTGCTCCGACCTGGACCAGGTGCCCTGTGCGACCAGGGAGCCGGAATGAGCCCCCCAGCCCGTGGTGCTGGCGTCGGTCGTTACCGTCAGACGCTGAGGTTCCAGAAGGTCGGTGCCCCTGCTCAGGGCGGGAGAGGACCACCATCGAAGGGACCGTCTGACCGTCATCGGAACTCAGACCCATGCTGGGGAGTTGCTTCTCTTTGCCCGCTGGAAGGGGAGAAGAAACCATTGAAGGTCTCTGGAATGCAGGTGCGCCCATGGGGCGATATGTATCGCGGAAATCATCTTCCCCAGGAGGGATGACAGCTGGTTCAGGGGAACCCTAGTTTGGGCCAGAACTTGCTGGACTAATTCCAATATGCTGTCTCTCCGTTCCTGGGACAGGAAGACCCTGCACTCCAGAGAGTCAATAATGGCCCCCAGGTGGGTGACCCTAGTAGAGGGGGCCAACTGGCTCTTGCTGAAATTAACGAGGAACCCGTGGTGTTCAAGTGTGTTGAGGGTTACCTGGATGTCCTGATGAGCCTGAGGCAGGGAGGAGGACTGGATAAGTATGTCATCCAGGTAACACTGAACACGCACGGGAAGAGCCCTGAGATGGGCTGTCAAGGCGGCCAGAACCTTGGTAAATACCCTTGGCGCTGATGACAGGCCAAAGGGTAACGCCTGGTATTCATAGTGCACCCCTGCATAGCAAAACCTGAGGTATTGGCGATGAGATGCATGAATTGGAATATGGAGGTAGGCCTCCGTGAGGTCAATTGAGGCGAGAAAGTCGCCGCGCCTAATGCCCGCCAGAATTGATTGCAGGGTGTGCATTTTGAATTTCCTGTACCTGACGTATCTGTTAAGGCGTTTAAGATCGAGAATTGCTCTCCATCCCCCCGAGGATTTTGGAACCACGAATAAGATGGAATAAAATCCTTGCCCCTGCTGGTCCTCGGGCACCCTCTGGATGGCTCTAATATCCAGGAGGTGCTGAATGGCCTGATCTACGAGGACTCGTTTGGAAATGTTTGAAGACAAGGGGCAGCGTAAGAAAAACCTCGGAGGGGCGGAAATAAATTCCAGGTACAGTCCTGTCGACAGGGTTTGCAAAACCCATGCATCATTGGTGATTTCCTCCCACTGACTGGCAAAGGATGCCAGTCGACCCCCAATGGGGGGGATCGGGTTGGGATTACTTAAACCGGCGGTAAGGGCGACCACCGGCTCCTTTAAAGGGCCGTTTGGACTGCCCACCCCGGTACGGCCTGTCGGCAGCAGAGCGCTGTCTAGGGGCATAGGAACCTTCGGGAGCACTATACTGAGCCTGGGACGACCCATACTGCCCCTGGCCAGATGGATATTGGCCCTGGTACCTATTAGAAGGTGTGTCAGGTGCCCTAGGACCCCGGCGGTAAGAGGAGCCTTTGTTAAAGGATTTTTTGGTGTAAGAGGGAAGGACTTTCCTCTTATCTTTGGTCTCGGTGGTAATACGGTCCAGGGCAGGACCAAACAGGGACTGACCCGATATTGGAGCAGCGGCCAACTTCCACTTATGGCGTAAGTCGGCCGGCCAGCTGCGAAGCCAGTGCATGCGCCTGGCCACCACCGCAGTCCCCATCGCCCTGGCAGCAAAGCGTCCCGCTTGGAGAGTCGAATCTGATGTGAATTGGGCAGCAGCGATCAATTTGTTTATGTCCTGGTGTGCCCTAGTGTCAGCCTGCGGGATGTGGTCTTGCAGGCCATGTAACCATTTTAGGGAAGTGCGACAAAAAAATGATGCCGTGGTAGACGCTTTCACCGCTCAGGCAGCTGCCTGGTGAGTGCGCTGGAGAATGGATTCGGTGCGACATTCTTCCGGTCACAGCAGGTCATCCGGGTCCCCCGGAACAGGAGCGTTGGAGTATAGCGCCAACACTGGTGGGTCGACTTCCGGAACTGGCAGATGTTGGGCCAGCTGGGATGAGACGTTAAAGAAGCGCTTATCCAAATTGGTGGGAGAAGGCCCCGTGGCGGGTGACTGCCACTGTTTGGTCACAGCTGTGACAAACAAGTTAGGCATAGGGATTACCTCCGTTGGTGAGGAGGAAGCTTCGCCAAAAATTGGGTCCCCCAGCGATGTTGAAGCCTGAGGGTCAGTGGCTGACGGGGGAATGTTGGCTGTTGCCCTTGCCTTGTGCAACAGGGAATGGAAGAGGCTAGGGTGGAAGAGAGAGGTGGATGTGGATGGCTCGGGAGCCAAGTCCTCATCCTCTGATAGTTGAGGCTGGAGGTGGTCATCCCCCACCTGCCGTTCATCGATTTCACCCTCTTCCTTTTCCAGGTCGCCTAGTGGAATCGGCGAACTGTGAAGCGAGTAATCATCCGCTTCTAGCTCATCAGAGGACTCAGGAGCCGGTATAGGTGAGTCAGGTCTGCGGGGGGCGGGGCGGGTGGAGGTGTGAGCCATAGCTTTGACAGTGGCTTTGATTCCCTGCTTGATGGCCGCATCCATTCTCTGCTGTATGACCGGGTCGTCCAGTGGGTCACTATGAACAGCAGTTGTGGTCTTGTGACGAATGGCTGTTGCTGTGGGCTCTGTGGCACCCCACACGTCTCCCTCCCGCAGATGAACAGTTGGCGAATCAAGGGAGACATTATCCAGAGAGCCTGCACGCCCTGTCTTATGTCCCTGGGCTGCATGCCTGGCACCACCCTGATCAGAATCCGGGGTGCCCTTGGAATGGGGAGCCCCATGAAGACACGCCCCTGCACTCCCTGAAGATGATTTGGATGAGCCCCTATGAGACTCCCCTTTTGAAGGAGTCTTTGTGGGCTTCTTGGCCTTAGGAGGTGGGGGTGTACTTAGGGGGGATCGGTCCCTGTGTTCGTTGGTGGTACGAGGTGACCGTGCCTCCCCAGTAGGCTCCTCTGACGGGCAAGGCCTGGTGGATTTGTGCTTGGCCTTGCCCGCCTTGCCGGCCGCCTCCGACATGCTGCAGTAAAAAGGACCTTTATTTATTGGCGGTTTGTCGCTGGAGAGTCGGGCGGCGAAGTCCTGAGCGCTTGCGCGCGCTTTCCGGAACTCGGAGGGTAGCCGGCAAGTGTTCTTGATGACACGCTGCCTCCGATGAAGTCCCTGTGGCTCGGCGCGATCAATGGGCCTCAATGCGCATGCGCGCGCTTTCTCCGACAGCGGCAGTCACTCAGCAACAGAACGGAATGGATGCTGACGTCACAGCCAATCAGGAGCGGGATCCCCAATTTCAAGATGGCCGCCGGAGACTTCGAAAGCGGCTGAGGCAGTTAACGGACTTTCCCGCCAATTGAGAAGCGCCTGAGTGGGCCAGCTGGGAGACGGCCTGACAGAAGGCTCTGGTGGGGCGGCCGTCGACGGAAGGCCTAACAGGCAGGTAACCTGCTGGGGCGGCCAAATAACGCTGGGAAAGGCAGCTACCGGCTGTGGGAGTAGGAGCTCCAGCCGGGGGGAAGAAGCCGATGGCCGCCCAAGCGCTGGGCTTCTGCGGCTTGCCGATTAGCGTTTTCTGGCTTCTCCCTCTATAATCAGTTAGTTCAGCGGTGAGATAGGCCCAGGGATTCACAGATGCTGGCCGGGGCCTGGAATCAGCAGCCCAGGCAGCCGCCTGAGCTGGCTCAACCCAAGGAAAGATGACAGGTGTCACTTGGGGAGACTTATGGAATCAACTGGTAACTCACTCAGAAAGTAGAAATGTAGTCTTGATCAATAGCTGTGGAACTGGCCTCCAAGGATGGAAAAGCACAATTGCCCTTTGGCTACGGACCGAGATTAAAAGAGAGGGAGTGCCAATCTCAGAGGGCACTATTTATACCTTTTTTAAGACTCGGTCCTATTGGCTAGAGGGCTGATTTAACCCATTCCTTGGAGGCTAGCTCCACCCACTATGGAGAAAGTAAACATTATGGCCAACACCTGCTTTAAAATGTGGCTCTTACAACTCTGTTTCAAACGACTATCGCTTTGGCTGCCAACAAAACAACCATACAGTTGTAAACTATCCGTTAAGTTGCTTTTTATTAAGAGGCATTGCTTCCACCAATCAATGACGGATTCCAAAGAAAAGAAAATCCAAAGCATCAATAATTTATTGGTCCTATTGTGGTGAATGGATATGTGGTTGCAACAGTCCCTATCTTTGGGTGGATATTCTCATTCTCTGTTTCTTGACTAAAAGTGCCTTTATACAAAAATCATTGAAAATGTATATTTGTATCAGAAGTGGTATTAACTTACTTTCTCTACTGGTTTGCGAATGTGAGCATGCACGCGCACTTCACTTGCACAAGCCCCTTATGTGCATATGCTTTGCTTGTGCACGCAGCTTGCACGCATGTGCGCGGATTCAAAATGTTCCTAAATAGGACGCCATAGCACCGGGGCGGGTAGGTGGCTGGGCCCACTTGAGGTCGCCACTACCAGTTCGCCCGAACCAGTCCAAACCGGCTGAATACTACCTCTGATTTGTATCTAACTATAAGAGAAGTATTTTATAATTTGGCCACATGGATTCCCCTTAACCACTGCTAGATAAATGTGCTATATAAAATGAACTTGGCACAATAATCTTTCTTTAATTTAATTTACAGACCAAATCCCTGCCCATTCAGTATCTTTCTGCTTGAGTTTATGGGGTTTTGTCACTTTTAAAAATAATAATAATAATGAAATGAAGATGTCCTTGTAACATTTTCAGGTACATTTAGACCACACTTTTTTATTATTTCTTAAATCAGTTTATATAGCTGCCCATTTCACAAGTAAGTGACTCTGGGTGGCAGAGACACTTTCTTTCACTCATTTTCTAGATGAAGGCTAAAGCAAGGTAGCATTTTCATATTAGCAATATAAGCAGGCTGTTCTCCAGTTAATCTATTGTTGTGAAAATTCTTGGCTATCTAGGAATAGCTTTCTTGTGAGTTTATAGTAACAGATTATAAAAATCCTGTAGGTTTAGCAGAAGGCTAGTCTTAATTCTGAAATATGCAACATGTTGCCAAATTTTCCAGTTACAACAGAGTAAAATGAAAAGGATTTCCATGATATGTTTTTATCTTCTTGCCAGTATAAATGTTTTTCACGATAAATCTACATAGCATTATTTACTTATTTTTTAAATCCGTGATATAAGATCCTTTTATTACACAAAGTGGTTTCTAAATATTAAGACTAAACTATCATCATAGAATAATGACTTTTCCATGCCAGTCTGAAAATTGTCATATAGCAAAAAAAATAATATAATACAAAAGTAATAATGCATCAAATTATATTTGAGAACTTCCTGTTCTTTCTTCTAGACTCCATTTGTTTCTATGTTTATTTTTGTCCCTTTTAGGATACATAATCATACAATGCTCATTTAATCTTCCTTTGCATTTAATTGTTTGCAAACAGATTTTATTATTTCTCTGAAAACAATTAAGTGCAAAACAAACCTCATAATGATAAAGTTAGGATTGTGCAGTGTTTCAGATTTAATTCATAAATGATGCTTTGGGATCAACTGGAACACAGATTCAGCACCTATTTGGGACTCATTAAAGCAGCTACTTCAATAAGTGCTGTTCATGCACTTCCTTCTCCCAAAACACCTTTTTGAGTAGATTCCAAACACCTTAAATCTGGACTTCAGCAAATGTTATTCACTTAGGAATGGCAAGCAATTTGGGAATGAGCCTAATTATGATATCCAGCACGAAGCACTAATTAGAAATGTGTTTTTGCTTATGTTCCATCCTAACTCCTGTGGTATCCGCCGAGCCAGTTTGATTCAAATTCCTTCATATATGAGCATTTAGGAAATGTTCCTTCTTTTCCAGTACCTTCTTTTCCAGTACCTCGTGCACCAATTGCAACCCTACTTGGAGAGGGAGGCCTTACTCACAGTCACTCATGCCCTTGTCACCTCATGGCTGGACTACTGTAACGCGCTCTACATGGGGCTACCCACAAAGAGTATCCGGAGACTGCAATTGGTGCAAAATGCAACTGCGCGAGCTGTGGTGGGTGTCCCGAGATACACCCACGTATCACCCATTCTCCACCAGCTGCATTGGTTGCCCATTAGTCTCCGGACGCAATTTAAGGTGTTGGTTTTGACCTTTAAAGCCCTACATGGCTCAGGGCCAGGTTACCTTCGGCACCACATCCTACCACATACCTCTCTATGACCAGTTAGGTCCCACAGAGTTGGTCTCCTCCAGGTCCCATCAGCCAAACAATGTCAGTTGGTGGGATCTCAGGGGAGAGCCTTCTCTGTGGGAGCCCCATCTCTCTGGAACCAACTCCCACCAGAGATCCGGACTATCCCCACCCTACTGGCCTTCCGCAAAGCCGTAAAGACATGGTTCTTCCGGCAGGTGGAGTGAAAAAGATCGATTTCCCCCATGGATGAATGGTTTTTTTTTAAACTTCTGTAATGTTTTAAATTGTTTTTTATTATATTTGTACTGTTCTTATCCTTGCTGTACGCCGCCCTGAGTCCTACGGGATTGGGTGGCCTATAAGAACTTTTAATTAAATTAAATTAAATTAAATCAGGTTCATCAATAGTCAGAAAAGGGTGGAAGTGAAGCATATTTTTGTTTTTTCGTGAGCTACTACAAAGTACATGTAATTTCTGATTTTCATTTTTTTAATGATAAGAACTCTGTGTTCCTACTATCCTCTTACTTAGAAGTAAGTTTCCTTTCTTCAACGCAACTAGATGTAGAGTCACAGATAGGACTATTCACTGCAAACAGCAATCAATTTAAATTTTCTGTAGGGAAAATAAGCATCCCATGGATGATTTTGAGTTGACCAGAAGAAAAAGATGGAATTCAAATAAGACTGTGCAGATTCTGAAGCAGAGGTGGGTTCCTACTGGTTCTAACCGGTTCTTTAGAACCATTATTAAACCGGTGGTGACATCACAGAGCCGGTTCTGTCGGTGCCGGTCCATGGGCGCCGCAATCTTGGATTTTGCTTCTGCGCATGTTCAGAAGCTAATTTTTGCTTCTGTGCATGCGCAGAAGCTATTTTTTGATTAATTTCCAGGAAGGGATGTGCGCAAAACATGCACTTCCATCGCAATGCGAACTGGTGGGGAAGGTAAGTAGAACCCACCCCTGTTCTGAAAATATGCTTTAGTTCAGTGACACTTCAAATATTATGCCACCTAAAAGTCACCTGGAGTCGTTTTGGATAGTGAGATGGAAGGCATATAAATTAAATAAATAAATATCCTGTGGGATACACTTAAGCATCCCTTTTCTAAGCCACAAAATAGAGCAGCCCCAAACATTTGCTTCATCCATCAAACAGAGCTTGTGAAATCAAGCTGAACTTTGTATCAAAATTAGAATGGCCCTCAAATCCATTTCTAGAATTGTGCAAGAAATTATCCTTAATCTTTGGTGTAAAAATAATAAACGTTTACTAAATCATTTGAGATCTTTTGCTTAGATAGACCTGAATAAACTTCAGGACTTGAATATCAGAATATGTGCAAGGATGGAGAAGCTGGATATAAAGTTCCAAATAACTGGACAGATATAATCACAAATATGTGAGCAAGAATCTAGACTTGGGCTACGTATATATTTGTTCCAATAAATCTAAAGACTCATGGGATCCATCTGCAAATGCCTGCTCAATTATCATAGTGGATTCTTTCACCATCATCCAAGGAGGTCTTATAAAGAATGTTCACCTTCTTTTCTAATTTAAAAATATGCAGATCCATGTTAACCTTCCTTCCTTCCTTCCTTCCTTGCTTCCCTCCCTCCCTCCCTCCCTTCCTTTGTCATGATTTTTCTCCAGGAAAGAAATCTGGCATATAGTACACTCTTCTCTAATTTTATCCTCATAATAAAAACTTTTCTGAGTAACTTGGGATGAGAAAACCTGATTGACTCCCAAGTGGTAAACTTGGCATTGGGCTGGAGCTGAATCTCTACATACTCCTATTCCAATTAACTCAACCACTACACTAGACAGGCTTAAGTAAAAATTGCTACATTTACAGTTTAAAATCTGTGTAAACTTTAGTGGTCTTGCTGTCAGATAATCTAAAGCCTTTGTTTTCATGCTCTTAAGAGTTGCAAAAAAAAAAATGATAGTACAATTATACAAAGTGCAGTATCATGATGTAGGAGACAAAACATGTAAGCAAGCCAAATTTTTGTTGGAGGACATTTACATGTCGTTCACTACAGAGATGGGCTGAGCAAAGAACCAAGAAAAACATGCGAATCAAACTTGTTATTTTACTCTAAATCTTCCATACCTTAATAAAAGCAGTTTTGTTTCTCTTTGGAAGACTCGTGTATCCAATAGTGGAATTATTTTTAAGAAACGTCTGACTGATTTTAGAAGTAAACATTCTCCATGTTTTGGCTTGCCTAAGTAATGCATTACATTTCTCTGAATGGGGCCTTAAGATACTTGCTGTACCCAGACAATTCTGCATATCAGGTTACAGCTTTGGGGTAAAAAAGGTTCAGCTGTCCAGAAGGTTTTGCAATTTGATGATATCATAACCAGTGTTACTAAATCTCACAGCAGCTGGAGTTCTGATTCCAGACTAGAAATGATCCCATTGAGATATTTGGTAAGGATGGATTTCTGGCATGTCTCCGGATTTTCCTCTGCTCCCCCCCCCCCCAAGAATACCGTGCATTAAATTTAAGTGTCAGCATAACTTTACAGAGTTTCCATAAAGAAACTACAGTTTGTCTGATTTGTAGCCTAGATTTGTCTCATTTATAGTCAAGAGCTGTCCTCAAAAATGAAGCGCTTAATGGTAACTTATTTTGCATATGTAATTTTTTGCTAAAGTATATGTTATGCACTAAAGATTTTTGCACCCTTTTTAAATTAGAATGCATGCAATTATTTCAAACGAAGTGAACAGTGGAGGCATCTATAATGTGCATATAATATATGCATATGATATAGTTGCAATATATATATATATATATATATATATATATATATATATATATATATATATATATATATATATATATATATATATATATATATATATATATTACTATGTACATTGCAATTATATTGTATGTTATGGTATTTTATTTGTTATATATTATATTATTGATATTACATAACAATAATATATGTTATGTTACGTTACGTTACGTTACGTTATGTTATTGCAATATTACATTACATTACATTACATTACATTACATTACATTACATTACTAATGAGCCAGTTTGGTCTAGTGGCTAAAGGTAGAAACTAGGAAACTATGAATTCAAGTCCTGCTTTATATGCCTTATGAATGACTTTTGGCCTGATTCTCTCTGGGTTGTTATTGTGATCATTATTGTAGGGAAATAGAAGAAGAAGAGTATCAGGTATGTTTGCCATCCTGAGTCATCTACAAAAATAATAAAAGGTGGATAAATACACACACACACACACACACACTACCGGTAATGCCCATTAACATCCAATGCCAGTAGAATCTTGAATGTAGAATTCAATAGAAGTTGAATGTGTGTGTGCACATGTGTGTGTCCATTAGACTCTCCTGGCATTATTATAATATAGTGTATACTAGAGTCCACTATAGATATTCAATTGTTTCAACATATACATCTTAGGTTTCTGTGTTATCATTTAGATATTTAAGAAGGTTTGGAAGATACATTTGAAGAATCTAATATGTATTTTTAATTTATTTTTTTAATTTAATTTTAATTTAAAAAAACTACACCCTGTGGAATATTTCATAGAATTACATCATATGAAATAAATTGTAACCTTTTATGTACTGGCATTATTTCCACCAATTAACGATTATTCCTTTGTCCCTAGGCTGAAAGGAAATCTGGAAAGAATTCCCAGCTCTCTCATTGGGACCGCTACATAATGGTTCCATTATATAGTGGTGTTATGTAAGTTAATCACTGGGTGGCATGGAATATAACTGTATCAACGAAGGTCAGGAATTGCATTCACTCTTTTCTGATGCTTATTGCTTACAGGAAATAAAGCAAGGGAGGGACCTTCCTTTCCTGAATATTATGTCCTCTAAACTTTCAATAATGTAGAATTTACAGCAACCTTAAATATGACTTGGAAGAGAGGAGATGAAGAAATAATAAGTACACAGATTATATTTGCATGCTTAGATTGAAACTAATTTTAATGAAAATAATATTTCAAGATGTGATCATTCATCAATTTCTAGCTAAAATTATAACTCACAACAATTAATCAACTTCTCTGTTCTCATTTTTATTGCTAGTTATTAGGTGAGATTACTATATTTTAGGACTGGGACACTAAATTAATTCAGTTGTGAAAAATGGTGTAAAGTTCTGAAATTACAGTATATACAAAGTGTTGCATGACTCATATAGAAGTTGTTGAACATGATGCACAATACTCTCATCCAATCATCTGTTTCTTGTTGTTATCCCTGAGGCTGTGGCAAACTTAGTTGAGTTACAAATCTTATAATCTTTGACATATGCCCATAATTCTGGATTAGATTCCAGCAAATATTTGTTTGTTTGTATCCTGCCTTTATTATTTTTACAAATAACTCAAGGTGGGAACTAATCCAACACACATTCCTCATCTTATTTTCTTATTTTCCCCACAACCACAGGTTGTTGTGAGGTGAATTGGGCTGAGAGAGAGTGACTAATCCAAGGTCACCCAGCTGATTTCCATGGATAAGGCAGAACTTGAACTCACAGTCTCCTGGTTTCTAACCTGTTGCCTAAAGCAGTGTTTCCCAACCTTGGCAACTTGAAGATGTCTGGACTTCAACTCCCAGAATTCCCCAGCCAGCGAATGCTGGCTGGGGAATTCTGGGAGTTGAAGTCCAGACATCTTCAAGTTGCCAAGGTTGGGAAACACTGGCCTAAAGTACTAAACCAAACTGGCTCTCCCAAAAATATCCAGGGGTATGAAAAAACTAAAATTTGTAATCATTTGCCTATAGAAGATTTTATGACATCAGAAGAATTGGGTCAGTCACATGGGTGACCCTCTTTATGACATACAACTATAATATGCAGGTTAGACTATTGCAGGTATAGAAAGGCTACAGGCAATCCAGTACAGAATTACCTTGAGTCTTTCTATATCATCAGCAATCACCAGCTCACCCAGTGCTACTGGAACAATTTCTTCAAGTGTTTCAGCTTTTCTCCTATGACCTTGGATTGCCTTCTGTTTTTTTTTTTTTTTTGGTTCCAACAGTTTGATTTGATGGCCTGAACTTAAAGATATGTTTTACTGTGGAGATTGCTTTTGAGGTAGACTTGCTCTCTCTCCTTTCCTGTGACTCTTTCCACGAGAGTAGAGTTTACAACTCCTGAAATAAAACAGAACCTGGGAAAGAGATAGTGGAAAGAGACACCAGCATGGATTTCACCTCTCCTGCACCTGAGCCAGAACAGATTGATGTTCCATCAAGTCCTTGAAATACAAGCACTCATATGTGCAGACTTAATGCCGCAGTCTGTGTCTTCAGAACAAACTGGCTTGAAAGAAATGGGGTGACCTTCTTATAAGTTATTTCCCAAAACACTGAAAAAGCAGGTGTACTCATTAAAAGATCCTGACAGTGTTTTAAGTGTACCATGCTTTTTACATATTAAAACAGAATAATCAAAGGGATATCCTGGCTACCTCCAAAATCTTGACTGTGGTCCATGTACAGGTGTTCAGTTAATTCCATTCATTATCGTATTGCCTTTAAAGTCATAAATGTTTAGACCGCTTTCCCATTCTATTCAATCCAAGTTTCCCATAGGCTAAGATATAGTCTAATGTACATTCTTTATGGATCTGTATATTGTAATGAATAAAAATGCCACAAGCCTAGAAACTTGCTCCTTATTTCATTGACCGACAACACTTTAATAAAAGATTCTTAACCCCTAATTCTAGAGCTGCCATAAAAAGAGACTTCCCAAACTGATCAAGAGATGGCAGCAAAGAGATACAAAGCACTGGAATGTTGGATGCCATCTAGTGGACGGTGTGAATTTATGTAACCTAGATAAGATAATTTTCTCACATCTTCCATTGGTAGTATACCTTCACCCAGAGATTGGAGGATATTTTAAGATTGTTATCATACTCAGATTTGTTATCTAAAAATGTGCACATTTTAAATGAATTGTGAGTGCAGTCTTGATTATTATAAACCTTCTCAGAACTGCTTTTTCGGTGATTGGTTAATTAATTGATTCATTGATTGATTCATTGATTGATTCATTGATTGATTCATTGATTGATTCATTGATTGATTGATTATGTGCCATCAAGTTGGTGTTGACTTTTAGTTACTACATAGATATTCTTCCTGACAATCTGCTCCTAACCTGGTGTTTCAGCTTTTCCAATATTGCATTCATCACCTCTGTAATAGAGTCTCTCCATCTTGCAGCTGGTCATTGTTTATTCTTTCCTTCCAACTGTCCCAGAATTTCCAGGGATCTTCAAATGGTTTGTTCAAAGTAGGATAATTTTTGGCTGGTGCCTCTGTTGATAACATTGATTGATTTGCTCAATGATCCATCTTTCTGTATTAAAGCAGCATTTGGGACATAATATGAAATGAGAAAAAAAGAAACAAAAATCCAGAAGGTATTCTATTTTCCAAAGCAGAATATATAGCACTTTATATAGCACTTTTCTTATATACCGCTTCATAGTGCTTTACAGCACTCTCTAAGCGGTTTACAGAGTTCAGCATATTGCCCCCAACAATCTGGGTCCTCATTTTACCGACCTCGGAAGGATGGAAGGCTGAGTCAACCTTGAGCCTGGTGAGATTTGAACAGCTGAACTGTTGAACTAGCAGTCAGCCTGCAATGGCTGCATTTAACCACTGCACCACTTCAGCTCTTCAGAATGATAAAGGGACTAGTGAAAGGAACAATTTGTTCACCACTACATATAAGGTAAGTAGAGCTTAGAGTGTCTTTTTCTTCCTCAAGTCATAAAGAAAACTTCTAGCACTCTGCAGACTCATGGGAAAGAGTGCCACTTGGTCAGAAAGCAAAACAGAACCACCCAGAAGTTAAAAGCAATCTTCTAATATCCCTGCCCAGAGGACTCTCAAATTATGTATAAGAATTTACAGATTAAAAAAACAGTACAACTAGAATTTCCTTATGAATGTATTTGTTTATATTATACATTTTGTTTTATTATATTTTTATTTTCATTATATAATTTATTTTTTACATTTTATTTATTTATTCAGTTTATATAGCTGCCCATCTCACATTCATGACTTACAGCAACTAAATGCTGTGATTTATATTAGTCCTGGAACGTGTTAATTAGGCGGCTTTATTTAAAATATGTAATGAGTGAAATTTGACTTCTGTTTCGGAAGGTTACCTTGGTGTAGTGCAGAGGACCTGAAACTTGGCAACTTTAAGACTTGTGGACTTCAACTCCACGAATTCTCCAGCCAGCATATATGGAGGCAATATAAATATACATTGCTTACAGGTGTAAACCGCTTAGAGAGTGCTTGCACTATGAGGCGGTATATAAGTCTCACAAACAAACAAATAAACAAACAAACAAACAAACAAATAAATAAATAAATAAATAAGTAGGTAGGTAGGTAGGTAGGTAGGTAGGTAAGTAAGTAAGTAAGTAAATGAATGAATGAATGAATGAATGAATGAATGAATAAATAAATAAATAAATAAATAAATAAATAAATAAATAAATAAATAAATAAATAAATAAATAAATAAATAAATAAATAAATAAATGTCTGCAAGCAAACAAGCAAACATACAGTATGAAGAACGGTTGCAGGAATTGGGTATCTCTAGTTTAATGAAAAGAAGGAAAAGGGGTGACGATAGCAGTGTTCCAGTATCTAAGGGACTGCCCCAGAGAAGAGGTGGGGGGTCAACCTATTCTCCAAAGCACCTGAAGGCAGGACAAGAAGCAATGGATGGAAACTAATCAAAGACAGAAGCAACCTAGAACTAAGGAGAAATTTCCTGACAGAACAATTAATCAATGGAATTACTTGCTTCCAGAAGCTATGGGTGCTCCAACATTGGAGGTTTTTAAGAAGAGATTGGACAGGCATTTGTCCAAAATGGTATAGAGTTTCTTGCTTGAGCAAGGAGTTGGACTACAAGACCTCCAAGGTCCATTCCAACTCTGTTATTTTGTTATGAAACAATGAAGTTTTGAGAGCACCAGGAACTCTATGGTTCTTCCTCTTCCAAATATTTCCCATCAACAGGGTTTCTAATGGGCTGTATCCAATGCAGCTTTCCATTGCTCATTTTGCGAAATGAACAAATTAGTCCCAGAATGTGCTGGTGTTCTTTTACTTCCACATCCCTTTGTATCATATTGCTTCAATTGAAAACCACAAATGTAACATCTAAATTGCTTTTGAGTGGTTTGGCAGAGAAGTGATATATAAATATAGGTAATAAGAATAACAAGGATAAATATAGTTATGTAATAATTTGGGGACCTATTTAAAAAAAAACAGGAAACCTTGGTGAAGACATAGCAAGTCATTTTTGGATTTTGTAAAAGATTCAATAGGTTAAAATATTTCTTTTTCCCAATAGGCAATGCGGTTTTCTGGGTTTTAAATTCCTAATCTGCATTTTTAATCCAGACTTGATCCATCACTCCAGTTATTCAGAAAGCAAATATCAATTGATTTACATGTGCATTTTCTTTTTTCTTGGGCTGCTTATTCATCTTCATTATTTTCCACTTTATAACAGCGGTCAAAACTTCACTGTTTTCTCACCAGTATTAGATTGCATGGTTGCAGCCAAATTTTACAGTTGCAGAAGGCATTAGCAAGACAGGCCAGCAGGCATTTCAGTTCCAATTCAAGATGATTTTTTTTTATTACAACCCAGCTATTTCCATCATTATAGTAATTACTTGACAGACTGAGGTTTTTCACACTGACTAGAATGTCTCCCTTTCTTTCCTTTAACCCACTCCTTCCCCCTGCCCCACTCACCATCACCCCTTACATTCTGCGAGGGAAAAATATCCCTTTAGTCTGATATAAACAGAACATTTTTTTTCAGACCCAGGGAGACTTGTCAATCAACAACATGCTCTAACATGATATAGTGTTATTAGCAGTACTTTGCAAAGCCTGGCTGCAGAGACATTGAGTCTGATCTCTTCATTGTTTCTTGCCAGTGTCTTTGTATTCTTCATTTTGTATCTGGGTGATTCTTTATGTGACTTCTCAAAATTATTAAGTTTGTCTGGTTTAGAAGTGCCATACCTGTCCAGATCAAAGAAAGGCAGATTCCCACCCTCACAAACAGGAAGCACTGTCTGCGTACTTATGGAGGATATTAAAAGAACATTCATCAAATATCTTGCACAATAATAGTTATTGTGGTGGTTAAATTGAGATGTTCATCAGTTATAGGATGTTGACAGATAAGAACAAAAATTAAGCCCACAAATGCTAATAAAACATTGCAATGAATATTTCCAATCACAATTTAATCCAGTTCCCACTGTGATATAGATATAGATATAGATATAAATATAGATATAGATGATATAGATATAGATGATATAGATATAGATATAGATATAGATATAGATATAGTTATAGATATAGATACAAATGATTACTTAGCAGGACTAAAGAGTCCAGGTTCTTTTATTTATTTATTTATTTATTTTGCAGTTTTTCTATGCCACACTACTCCCTCAGGACTCAGGTCGGCGTACAACATTTTATAAAAACTCCAAACAAACAATTAAAAATGACAATTAAAAACAATTAAAAAAACATATAGACACCATCCATACATGGGGGAGACATCAGATATAAAATCGTCTCAAACTCATCCCGCCTGCAGGAAGAGCCATGTCTTAATGGCTTTTCATTTCATTCCTATATAAATGCTGTATATATAAGGAATTGAACTAGTGAAGCTACCTGGTGTCTTCCCAGATATTACATAACTAAAATGCCATAGAAAACTGTTTATATAATTGCCCTCTGAACATGGTCCTCAATTCAGTTCATAAGTAGGACTCTCTGTAAAAATCCAAACAAGCAGTTTTGACCATATCCCAATCTCCTGTTCATCAGAACTATTTGAGGAGAAATGTCAATAAAGATTCCCAGTCATTCAGGTAGAATTGTCTGGAAGTTGAGTCATGGCAACTAGATTTATTTTCTTGTTGTTTGGAGATGTTTTGCTGCCCATCCAAGCAACTTCGTCAGATTGAATAAGGTGCTTAGGGAAATCTAGAAATGTGTGACCTGCCTTCTAATAGATAAATCTACTTCTTTCTTCCACCAAAATCCATCCATCACATCACAGTCTCTTCCCAGAAGAGTTGACTGTGCAAACCAGCGGTGGGTTTCTCCCGTTTCAGCCCGTTTCTGTGAACTGGTAGCGGCAGCAGCAGGGTCTCTGCCCACCTGCCCAGGATGCTTCTGCACATGCGCAGAAGAATCGTGCGCACGAGCATGTGTGCGTGTGAACCAGTAGGAATGGGATTTAGAACCCACTACTGGTGCGAACCTCTGGGACAGTTGATGGAAGTTCCTATTTCCCCCTTCCTGGTGCAAGGTGATGTGTAAACAGAGTAGTAACAGGATAGTATTTTCTCCCAATATGGAATCTCTCAAATATAACTATAGTCCCTGAAAGGAGGAGAGTTCACAATGTACATTCTCAGTAGTTCAGACTAAATAGTTTCTTCATTCAATTACTGGGTGTTTTCTTTGGCTTCTGGTAGTGTCTAGAAAACTGGGTGATCCAAAGCTTTGGCTTCTGAACATTTTAGTAAGACAGATAAGAGCTGGTTATGGTTTATGGAGAGAAAAGGGATAGGGGGAAAGATACAGTCATGCATATTCTCTCTGAATCTCCCTCCAAAATAATCTAGCCAACCTTGAATAAATTCCAGGTCATTGAGAAAACCAACTTATGGGAGTTATCTGTAGCAGGGATCTCCAACCTTGGCAACTTTAAACAATGAATTTATAAATTTATAGACAGATGTCTCCAATCTTGGCCACTTTAAGCCTGGCGGACTTCAACTCCTAGAATTCCCCAGCTGGCTGGTTGAAGTCCGCCAGGTTTAAAGTGGCCAAGGTTGGAGATACCTGTCCTACGGCATAAAATATTTCTATACATTATCACTGAATAATCCATTTCTTCAATGATAACCTAACTATCCTGCTGGCTCAGGAGAAAATCATCTCCTTTTTTTATATGAAGGGCATGAGACACTATCTTCTTCTATGCAGCTACCTCCTGTTTCCCTTCCTATTCAATTTCCTATAAATTTATAAATTCATTGTTTTTCTGCATCAGAAGTCATTGAACCCTTGCCTTTGACAGCTCTCTGAATTCCACCACAGTGCATTGGGAATTCCCTGTATGTTATGGGAAAATGGTGAGAAAAGTAAAGTGACTGACAGGCTGCAGACAATTTAAAATGAAGTGTTAGAGAGGCACAAAAGCCAGTCGGGTTATAATCGCTCTGGAAAATAGAACCAGCCAATCGAAAAAGGGCTTCGAATGGCATACCCAGCCCAATCAAAACAGTTATATACATGGACCAGAAATTCAATAGAATAAATATAACGTGTTACCTAATAAACAATTCCACAAAGTTCATAGGTAAGGAAGATTACTCCTGTAAGAGAGTCACTGCATCTCACAATGGTGATCCGCTCATAATGCCATATGTCTGTGGTTCTGAATAGCAAAATTTTGCCACAGAACAGGTAAGTTCAGAATTTCTTTCAGCTAATAGATCCAGTGTAAAAGCCTTGGAAAATATAGTGAGAAAAGTAAAGTACCTGTTCTTTTAAATTGCAATAATTTTAATAAAGCTATTGTCTTAAATTGGAATAGAAGTCACATCCTTGAAAAGTGGGGAGGGGCTTTTTGGATTCATTCCCAACCAATCCACATAGGCAATGCCTCTACAGTACTGAGATATATTTTTTTTAAAAAAAATTCCCTCCAGGATGGAAGAAGGATTTAAAGCAAACTCTAGAAAAGGCCCATCTATAATTGGAGTAAGTAAGAAAAAACAAAAAGTTTGTAGATAAAACCTCTGTGTTTTCTTCAGAGGATGGGAAATTTTATGGGTTTTTTAATATATATTTTTAATTTTATTTCCAAAGTTAAAATACAAAATAACGAAAAAGGAGAAGAAATGAAAGAAAAAAAAAACCAAAATAAAAAATGTGCATAAAGACAAAGTAACAAAAAATACACATAGATTGTCTTTCCTGGTTGAATACTGATAAATATAATTCAACAGTAATAGTTTCCCCTTTGCAAACCCTCTATCTAAGCTTGGCTTATTTTGTAATTGTATCTTTAAACCATTGCTTACTTATTTCTGTTGCCTTATCCAAACCCCAGTTTAGTAAAAACTGAGGAAACAGTGCAATTAGATGTAATTTCCTGATCAAAGTGTGTTCACCAAGCGTGTTCACCAAGTTGTAAAACAATCTCTTGTAATTAAAGAAATCACCTAGTTGGAGCCAGGTTTACATTGAACTATATAAATAGGATTGGTTCTGGCCTCTAGTCTCAATCCTGCACTCAGCACATATCTGACTGTCACAAACAAGATTTTCAAAAAATTGCAACGAAAAATTTAAAAAATGCCCTTTATCATAGGGTATGAAACTAGATTCAAATCCTACCTATGCCCCATATTATAACATAATTTGGACAACAAATTTTGCACTAGATAATTTAAAAGCAGTTAAAGTACATTCTAGAATTCCTGCCTCGTATTTAACTTGTTCAGTGTTATCATCACCTATACATACCTATCAGGTTTTTTTTAATTGCTGTTTGAAAAGACCATGGTTTTGTTTTCTGGCAAGGGTTCAGTTTCTATTCTTGATGCTCTCTTAAGACATCACTAACTTTGATAGTACATTACCCAGAGATAGTTTTAAGCTGAGGTACCCAATTCTCTAAGAACAATAATTGCATAAACACTGTATATCTATTAAATGGCAATAAGCACTAGCATTATTGTTGAAGTGGACCTTTCTCCCGCTTGAACTACACCGTAGAAAATTAGAACACAAATGACTTTCAGCATGCATACTCAAAAATAAATGAATAATAACAGCAGCCAAATTCTGGCTTCAAATAAATAATTTAGAAATCTACACTATATGCCAGAGAAGATACATAAACAATGGAGCTTGGGAATATTAATGTTAAGGGGCAGTATAGAAGGATAATTTTTATACTCACTAGTCCTGCTGACAAGATTTGTCATTATGAATGATCACAATAAAATAAAATTGCTTTTATGAACAGGGATGGTATAAGTTCCTGGTTGCTCCTTCTGGAACCAAGAACTCTCCATATGTCAAACTGAAGTCCCAACCGATTAAGGATTCATTGAAAAAACTTAACTCCCAATAACAAATTCAAGAATTAAGGAAAAAAAGTACACTTGCCTAAGGCACCAGATGTGGTAACCTTAACTTTGTCTAAGTGCGCCTAAACATTTTCTGATTGAAATTGTAACTTCAGCCATATACTGTACTTTTCCAATAAATTCAGCAGACCTGGCCATAATTTCTAATGAATCTACTTCCACCAACTTCACATATTTTCTCAGTAATGCTAAAAGTCTTTGGCTTTTAGTAAAAAAAAGTTTTCTTTCAATGGTAGCCCATGACATCATCACACAGCTGGATGATGTCACACAGTGATATTGTTCCATTCACAAGATTGGCTGAATCTATTTCTAACACAGGAAGATAAAAGATTAAATACTGTTAGTTAAGCTATATTATCTGGGGGGGGGGAGCCATAAGTATATTATAATGCAAATGAGATGTTACTTTGATCTTTCCATTGTTTGATAACCTGAACATATAATATTAATAGTAATCCGGGTACTCAATGGAGGACAGCAAAGAATTAGGTTTTTGTTGACATGTGTTTGAATATTAGTAGTTCGGGTTGGTAGTTAGGCTGTTGGTTTGAGCTCAGAGCTTGGCAATTTGGGTGCAAACATTTCATCACCATTCAAGGAGACATCGTCAGTGCATTTTGAATTGTGCTCGTTTGTCAGAACATAGGTCTTTAAATACCTTTTTATGAGATGCAAATTATGAATGTTATTTGTTAGGATATTTCTGAGTCATGGTCTGATTTCGGACTGTTTGATTGGCTGGCTGTTGTTGCTGGGCTAATCCTAATCTGTGTGATACAGATTAGGATTAGAGTTGTTTATCTCAGTGCTTCTGAGTCATGGACTGGTTTTGGCTTGTTTGATAGTTTGAGTGGCTGTCTGTTGTTACTGGGACATGGTCCGATTTCTTGTGAGCCGATGTGTTATAATTTTGTTGCTGCATAGTGGCAATTTGGTTGGCGCTCAGAGCTCAAACCAACAGCCTAATTAGGTTTTTGTTTCTCAACTGCCCTCTAATGGCCATCCATATGTCTGCAGTCCAGATATAGCACTGACTTTCTGACTTTCACCTTTCCAAAATAATTTTTCAGTTAAAACAGAAATGAATGCTTTTGATTGTCAAATGAAAATTGAAAATATAAGTTATTATTTAACTTAGTTGCAAGGTAGCTAAGAAACTGACTGTCAAAATCAGGGAGAAGCAATGATAATGGAGAGGGAGAGGAAATGACTACATGATTCACATAACTGCAGTGGTTTGCTTAACAATTGTGGCAAAAACATTGTAAAATAGGATGTGCCTTGTTAGCAATGGGAATTGTGTTCCCAGTTATGGGTGTAAGTCAAGGGCTGTAGAGAGAATGTAGCAGCACAAGCAGAACTATCTACCTGTGGGAAACCACCCCCTCACAGAAGAATGAAATATTTTAGGAAATATTAAAAAGGCAGAATATTATATTTCCCTAAAGAGAAATAGAAAAACATGCTCTTAGAGACAGAAAGCAGCCCTCAAGGCTTTCTTAATAGACCCCAGCAGATATTTTGTGCCCATTGAGAAAATTTGGGCCAGCATATCTACAAAACAAAAGACCTCCAGTTCCAGGATGATGGGATTAAAACATGACCCCTCAGGATATAATAGGATTAATCCTCTACCATCTAGCAGCAGAGGTCACTACATTGCACAATCTCCTGGGGACATTGCATCACCCTCCAGGCTTCAACCAAACTTAGCTCAGACAACCTACCGAACCAGCTATGACCCCTACAGCAGCCAATAGAGTACATGTTTTTGCACAGGAACAGGAAGTTCAAGTGCAAAGCCCAGGAGAAAGTATAAAAGCCCCTCACTCTCAACTCCATGCGGTCAGCTGCCCAGAACCCATGTGATTGGTGGTTCTGCTTCATCATTAAACCATCTTTCCAATCAGCCTCCATGTTTCCAGTGTCTTTCTCCCGGCTTGGAACTGAACCAGATGGATATTTCTTCCAACATACCGCTGTAATAATCAAATGAGTTCAAAATCTTCTCCAAAAGAAATTCCAAAAGAAAAATTGTAAAGCATCTTGAGCATGAAGTAATAAGTCAGAAGCATTTTCCCCCCAAAGGAAAACAATGTATTCTCCAAGGAAGAAAAACACATTTTGGCACAGAGTTATTTTAAATAGTTTACATTTCAGAGGCCAGTATTATTTAATTCTGTAAGCACTTACCAAATCTAGGTTCAGTTAGTGTAAAATAAACAAAAGGGGTTTATTGTCATTGTTATTGTTGTTAAGGTTTTTGGGATACTGGGTTCCATTAAAAGAAATCCTTTTTTTCCCCAGTATATAGCAAAAATAAGCAGATCTTGAGCCCTTGCTGAATTCTGAATTCTAATACAAACAAACTAAGATAGTATTTTAAACACACACACACACACACACACACACACACACACACAGTGTTCCTTCATTTTCCTGCTATCAATCTTCCCTTCTGTTAAGAGTCTAGAAACCAGATTTATTACTTAAAAATGTTTATTATTTTAAAAGAAAGTTTGCCACTACCAAAAAAAAGACCAGTCCACAAATGGTAATTTATTCCTGATATGTAGTAAATCAGTGGGACTTCATGGCCCACATGGGGTCTGTGGTGAAATAATTAATGGTAGATAACCAGCATGTCTTGTTTTTCTTTTATAGGGCTTCAGCAGTTTCAAAGCTGCTATTATCCATAAGCCTTTTGACATTAAACTCATGCATTGTTTATAATAATGATAACCCAAGCTCCTTGTTGTGTTACAAGATATAAATGCTTACCTTAGTCATTCCTATAATTATGGGTAAGACTATCCACAATTAGCTTAAAATGATTATTTGATATATGTTCATGATTTTGCCTCAACATAATTAAACTTGCGAGATTTTGTTATTATAGACCCACTGAATAAAAATAGTTTTATCCTTCCTATAGAGTTAATTTCCTTTTTTTTGGTCTACCTCATGGGGCTGACACTTGAAGACACATTTAACTGTTCTTGGGTTCCTTCCACATCTAAAGGTACCTTACTACAGCATATATGCAGCTATTGATAAGAAGGAGCATTACATTTAACCCTGGTGGTGCAGTGGTTAAAGCGCAGTATTGCAGGCAAACTCTGCCCACAAATGGAGTTTGATCCTGATGTGTCTCAAGGCTGATTCAGCCTTCCATCCTTCTGCAGTCAGTAAAATGAGAACCCAGATTGTTGGGGGCAACATGCAAATAATGCTTCTACATTGTAAACTGCCCAGAGAGTGATATAAAGCCCTATGGGGTGATATATAACCTAAATGCTATTTACACACGAGCTGCGGTGGCACAGTGGTTAGAGTGCAGTACTGCAGGCTACTTCTGCTGATAACCAGCTGCCAGCAGTTTGGCAGATCAAATCTCACCAGGCTCAAGGTTGACTCAGCCTTCCATCCTTCCGAGGTGGGTAAAATGAGGACCCAGATTGTTGGGGGCAATATCTGTAAACTCTGTAAACCACTTAGAGAGGGCTGTAAAGCACTATGAAGCGGTATATAAGTCTAAGTGCTATTGCTATAGCTATTATTAGTGACTGGGAGACTTTCATGGAATTTTTGCTCAAAATAAAATAAAATAAAGTTGGGATTTTTAATGATTAGGCAGAATAGATTACAGAAAGAAAAGTAATGTGATGTAACTTTAGAGAGAGAACTTAAAACATATTTATAATAATAATTCCAAGCTACTTCTTTATAGCTTTTTTCTTTTTTCCTTTTCCTTTTTTCTGTTTCTACATCTTTTGCTTTCTCTTTGCTTTCTTTTTCTTCCATACTTTATATTAGATTATCTTAGTTCTTAATCTTCTTATTTAAAGGTTTCAATAAAGGTATATACTGAAAATTAAGAGGGAGTACAAGGTCAGTTTGTACATATTTGGCTCCCTTTGGAGACTCAGATGAGAAGAAATACTCTAGATTTGGGTTTCTTACTCTTGGCAACTTTAAAATTCTGGAAATGAAGTCCATACATTCAGGGAGTTGAAGTCCATACAACAGCTTAGGGCTGTTAAGGTTGAGGTAGTGCTCAAGATGTAAACAGAGTGCAAATCAGCAGTATAAATGTGTAAGTTGATAAATGATATGTTACATATGCTTGGAGAAAATAACTAACACTGCGTCAGTGGTTTCCTACAATTTGAAGTAATGAAAAGAACACCATAGAACTTTCTAGAACATGGTTATGGCTATTTCCATCTTTGTTTGTGAGGCACTAAGGAAAGAGAAAACTTAATTCCTGTTCATTTTCCAGGGGGGAAATACAACTTCATCATCAGCCACGCTTCTCTGCAATGCTCAGAATCACAATGGAATAGAACAAGGGTACAAAGAATCAAAAATAAAGATTTGGTTGGTTGGTTGGTTTATATTTTATATTTCTAAACAGCTGATCTCCTTGCCTCAGAGAGGGGCTCTGTGTGATGTACCACGCATTATAATCAATAAATACAATAATGTATAAAAATTAGCATTACAATTGAATTAGGTTTAAAAAAATGTAAAACTATAAATTAATGATAATTAAACAATCAAGCAGGACACCCTATATCTGTGATGGCAAACCTGTGGCACGCGGAGCCATATCTGAAAGCCTCCGGAGCCTGTGGATGGCAAAAAATGCCCAATGGACCTACCGGAAGTTCATTTCCATCCACAGGCTCCGGAGGCTTTCCTGAAGCCTGGGGTGGGCAAAAACGCCCTCCCCAGCCCTCCCCAGCCTCCAGAAGGCTGAAACTCAGCTGGCCAGTGCGCACATGTGAGCTGGAGCTGACATAGGGCAATGCCTTGCATGCTTTCAGATATGGCTCCACGTGCCACAGGTTTGCCACCACAGGTACAGGGTGTCCTGCTTGAGCAGGGGTTTGGATTAGAATATCTTCAAGGTCCCTTCCAACTCTATTATTCTATGTTCTATATGGAATAGAGCAGTGGTTCCCAAACTTTTTCAGTCCACCGCCCCCTTGGTGCTACAAACTCATCCTCACCGCCCCCCACCCCACCCCCTCAGGTGGGCATGGCTTAGTGGTCAGGTGACCAGGTGGGCGTGGCCAACTTGTAAAGTGTGTGAAACTCACTTAACAATGCTCTTGCTTAGCAACCAAAATGTTAGGCTCAATTGTGGTCATAAGTCTTTCTTTCGTTCTTTCTTTCTTCTCTACCTTCCCCCTTCTTTCTTTCTTTCTTTCTTTCTGTCTGTCTGTCTGTCTGTCTGTCTGCCTACCATCTTTCTTTTTCTTTCTTTCTGTCTTCCTTTCTTCCTACCATCTTTTCTTTCTTTCTGTCTGTCTTCCTTCCTTCCTACCATCTATTTCTTTCTTTCTGTCTTCCTTCCTTCCTACCATCTATTTCTTTCTTTCTTCCTCCCTCCCTCCCTCTTTCTTTTCTTTTTCTTTCCTTCTTCCCTCCCTTCCCTTCCCTCCCTCCTTTCTTTTTCTGTCTTTCTTCCTTCCTTCCTACCTACCATCTTTCTTTCTTTCTTCCTCCCTCCCTCTTTCTTTCTTTCTTCCTTTCTTTTTCTTTCTTTTTTCTTTCCTTCTTCCCTCCCTCCTTTCTTTTTCTGTCTGTCTTCCTTCCTTCCTTCCTACCATCTTTCTTCCTTCCTTCCTACCATGTTTCTTTCTTTCTTTCTTTCTTTTTCTTTCTTCCCTCCCTCCTTTCTTTTTCTGTCTATCTTACTTCCTTCCTACCATCTTTCTGTCTTCCTTCCTCCCTCCCTCCCTCGCTCTTTCTTTCTTTCCTTTTTCTTTCCTTCTTCCCTCCCTTTCCTTCCCTCCCTCCTTTTTCTCTTCTTCCTTCCTTCCTACCATCTTTCTTTCTTTCTTTCTTTCTTTCTTTCTTTCTTTCTTTCTTTCTTTCTGTCTTCCTCCCTCCCTCCTTCTTTCTTTCCTTCTTCCCTCCCTCCCCTCCCTCCTTTCTTTTTCTGTCTATCTTCCTTCCTTCCTACCATCATCCTTTCTCTTTCTTTCTTTCTTTCTTTCTTTCTTTCTTTCTTTCTTTCTTTCTTTCTTTCTTTCTTTCTTTCTTTCATTCTGTCTTCCTTCCTTCCTTCCTTCCTCCCTCCCTCTCTCTTTCTTTATTTCCTTTTTCTTTCCTTTTTCCCTTCCTTCCCTTCCCTCCCGCCAGCCGTGGCCAGGCCGCCTCCGCTCACCCAGGCCGATGGCTTAGTTCTCCGGGTCGTGCACCAGGTCACAGAGCATCATCAAGGCCGGCTGCCGTGTCAGTAGCTCGGGGTGCTGCAGCTCTTCATTGAGCTTGGGGAGGCCTCGGCGGCCGAAGGCCACAGGCACCTTGGTGGGGTCAATGTCAGGGGCAGCTGGGCTGAGATCCGCGGGTGCGCCATGCCGGAGGGGAGCCTGCCAAATTGCGCATGCCGGGTTGCTAGGTGCCGGGGACGCCGGGCGGGAAAGTCCGCGCATGGACAGGTTCCGCAGTGGGGCCTTCCCGTGGGTCTGCGAGCACTCACCCAAGCAGCTTTGGGAGCGGTTGGCTTCCCTCGTCGCTGTGCCGCACTCAGTACCTAGCACTTGGAACTCCGTCGCATTCCATGCTTTTGGGTGCAGGGCAGCCCATTCTGAAAGAAAACATCTCATGTTTTCTTTCAGAATGGGCTGCCCTGCACACAAGAGCGAGGGACGCGAGAGAGCTTCAAATGCTAGGTAGGACGCCCGTCGCGCGGTGGGATGCAGTTTGGGGTGACCAGTCGTGCGGGGCGGAGCGGAGCCTGGGCGGGGGCTGGGCGGGCCACGAGACGGCCAGCATACCTAGCACTTGTAACTCCATCACATTCCATGCTCCTGTGTGCAGGGCAGCCCATTCTGAAAGAAAACATCCTGCATTTACTTTCGGAATGGGCAGCCCTGCACACAAGAGCGAGGAACGCGAGGGAGCTTCAAGTGCAAAAGCATGGCAAACCACCTACCGCCCCCCTGGCCCCTCTCAAAACCCCCCTGTCGCCACCCTTGCCTCTCACCGCCCCCCTAAGGGTTCCCAGTGCCCCCCGGGGGGCGGTACCGCCCACTTTGGGAACCACTGGAATAGAGTAACAGAGTTGGAAGAGACCTTGGGGATCATCTAGTCCAACCCCCTGCTCAAGCAGGAGACCTTATATCATTTCTGACAATTCTGATATATGGAATACTTCAGAGCTGTAATTTTTTAACAACATACAATTCATCCTCAATGTATGACCACAATCGATCCCATTTTTTCCGTTGCTAAATGAGAGATTTTTAATGAGTTTTGCTCCATTTTACGACCTTTCTTCCAAGAGTTGATAACTGAATCACTGCAGTTCTTAAATTAATAACACTGTTGTTAAGTGAATTTGGCTTCTCCATTAACTTTGCTTGTCAGAAGGTTAGAAAAAGTGATCACATGACTGCAACACACTGCAACCATCATAAATATGAGTCAGTTGCCAAGCATCTGAATTTTCATTATATGACCACGAGGATCAGAGGTGGGTTCCTGCCTGGTTTTGCGGGGCGGTTAATAGCTGTTGTTCAGTGCAGAGCCAAAAACGCTGCTACTGTTCGCGGCGCGGGAGCTTTCCCCAGGTGCTTTCCCCGCCCGCATGGACGCCGCCGTTTGCGTTCTTTTGCCCTCTGCGCATGCAGAACGCTTTGCGCATGTGCAGAGGGCAAAAGAACGCAAATGGCGGCATCCATGCGGGCGGCGGCAGCGCCTGGGGAAAGCTCCAGAGCCGCGAACGGCAGCAGCGTCTTCAGCTCTGCGCCGAACAACAGCTATTAACCGCACCGGCAGGAACCCACCTCTGACGAGGATGCTGCAAAAGTCATAACTGTGAAAAATGGTCATAAGTCATTTTTTTCAGTGCCATTGTAAATTTGAACAATCACTAAATGAAGTGTTGTGAGTTGAGAACTACCTATAGTAAGAATTTTACCCTCTGGAACTATATATAGCTTGAATAAGGTAGAATTTCTGCTTATGCTCACATCTGGTTCCCTTCATTTTTTGGCTTCCTTGTGCTCCACACGCCAGAGGATTTATATCCCACTAACTCAGCCCTCCACATTTTAAATAATCAGAGTATCAGTGAGAAAGATAGTTTAGTTGTCTCTCAAAGATTAATGCCAAAGAAATTAAGCTTATAATCTATGTGTATTACTTGGAAAATACCTCAAGTACTTTAATTTACTTTGATTTGAAAGTAAATCAAAAAGATCTTTTTCTGTGTAAATTTACACAGCAGAATTATCTTTGAGGTAGTGCATTTTTTGTGGAGGTACTATAATATATGTGTTGTTCAGTCTGAGGTATCTATTTCTGTCACCAGTCAGGTTGTCAAAAAAGTCACAATGGCAGCTATAACCCTGTGACTCTAGCTCTACCCTCCACACCAAATGTGTGTTGTGGCCACCATATCGACTTTACTTGTGTTAAACTGAGGGGTCCTTGTTGCTCGCTGAGCTTGATGGTTTTCTTGCAGATATTTCATTACACAACCAGGTAACATCATCAATGCTAGAAAGGAATGGGGTTTGCTCTCCTTTTAGATACTAGTGGCTTGCCCTGTTGGTGTTAGCGGGAATGTTTTTGGTGGTTTCTTGTTTAGGCTATTGTTTAATGACCTTTTGTGATACCTACATACCTATGAACATCCCTGGTCATCTGGTTAATCAAGTTCTCTTCTTTAGTCAGGAGGCTTCCATATGTTAATCTTAAGAGTCTAGACTTAACAGCATGCATACACACACACACACACACACACACACACACACACACACACACACACACACTGTATTTTTTGGACTATAAGACGCTCCAGAGTATAAGACGCACCTAGCTTTTGTGGAGGAAAACAAGAAAAAAAAATCTGCCTCTGTCTCCCAGCAATTTGCCTCCTTGTAGCAAACAGCCTGGTCAGATTCAGCACAGCCTGATTTAGCACGAGCAGCTGATTGGCGGTTCGATCGGCCTCCTATCAGCCATTCCAGGCTGTGGGGATCACTACCGCCCATTGCCACCGCTGCCACCTATCGCACCCCATTTTCGGCCTCTGTGCGTCCCTTTTTTGGCCTCTAGGCACCCCATTTTCAGCCTCCATATGTCCCATTTTTGGCCCATTCCAGGTGGCAGAGATAGGCGGCTGCGGCAGAGATCCCCGCCGCCTGGAACAGGCCAAAAACGACCAAAAAATGACCAAATATAAATGGGGTGCTTGGAAGCTGAAAATGGGGTGCGGAGAGGCCAAAAACAGGACATGCCATTTTTATTTTACACCAAAAAATACGGGGTGTGTGTGTGTGTGTGTGTGTGTGTGTGTGTGTGTGTGTGTGTGTTCACTCCATCCTATAGTAATTTCTTTTCATTCATCTTTGGAAAACCCTATGGCAGTGGCTTGGTTCTCCTTTTTCCAAATCCTGCCACACTTTATTAGCAAGAAAGTAAGCCTTGTGGACTTTATATACACAGTGTTAGACGATAAAGGGAATCCCTGGTTTTCTTTTACAAAACAGCTTATGATAATTCTATTCTACTTTTTCAGCTTTGCACCCAACGACTCGCCTCAAAGAAATAAGTAGAAAGATAGATATTATGAAAAACACAGAGACTTAAGGTACACAGCTGTCATCTGACAAATGCTTTTCTTTTAGTGTTCTATTGATTTTAGATGAGGAGGAAGTGTGTGTGTGTGTGTGTGTGTGTGTGTGTGTGTGTGTGTGTGTGTGTGTGTGTGTGTGTGTGTGTGTGTTTCCCCCCAGAGAGCATTTGTTTCTTCAGGGAGTCAAAAATTAAGATTCCACAGAACTGCCTGTATTAGAAATCTGGCATCTGTGGCTCTGGTTTTGCAATCGCTATCTGTTAAATAGAAAGGGATTAAATTATGGCATTTTTCCATGTGAAAGTACAGGGCAAGCTTCCTTTCATTTTTCCTTTCCTCAGGCTCTTGAGAAGATGGGGGCAATTTGCAGATTTCCCCAGAGAGACAATTTATATAATAATTCAATGTTTAGTCTCTCTTGTACAGGTAAGCTTGGAAACACTCATGTACTATGCTGGGAGACTTTTAAAAATCCAGTGATTCCAACAGAATTTTTTTTAAGGAATAAAAGGTTAAAGGTAAAGGTTCCCCTTGCACATATGTGCTAGTCATTCCCGACTCTAGGGGGCGGTGCTCATCTCCATTTCAAAGTCGAAGAGCCAGCGCTGTCCGAAGACGTCTCCGTGATCATATGGCCGGCTTGACTAAACACCAAAGGGACATGGAATGCTGTTACCTTCCCACCAAAGGTGGTCCCTATTTTTCTACTTGCATTTTTTACATGGTTTTGAACTGCTGGGTTGGCAGAAGCTGGGACAAGTAACGGGAGCTCACTCTGTTACGCGGCACTAGGGATTCAAACCGCTGAACTGCTGACCTTTCTGATCAGCAAGCTCAGCTTCTTAGCCACTGAGCCTCTATGTCCCTTAGAATAAATAAATAAATAAAAGGTTAAGCAGCAATATTTTTTTTTCTAAAAAGAGTCTCAGAGGAAAAAGGGTTTTGCTTTACCATCTCTCCACCACCAATTTTCAGAAGTCACAATGCCAGAGTTAGTCACAGGATTTCCAAAACAGGTGAATAATTCAGGCAGAATCTCTCTCTCTTTTTTTAGTACTATGGCTACTATGCAGCTTAGTTTTCTGAATCAAATTCTGTTTTCTGGCTTTGTGTGTCTGACTAATATAGGCAATTGCAGGCCACAAGTCAAGAGGGATCTTTTATCTTTTCAACCCCATCCTTCAGCATGCTAGGCTCTCCCACCAATGTTCAGTGTCAAAAATAGCTGGTTTTTTTTTTAATAGAATAGAATAGAATTCTTTATTGGCCAAGTGTGATTGGACACACAAGGAATTTGTCTTTGGTGCATATGCTCTCAGTGTACATAAAAGAAAAGATACATTAGTCAAGAATGGTTGTCATAGGGTTCAAGTAAGAGGTATAGTTTTTATGTGTAGGTGAAGCAAGACTTAGGAAATGTTTTTAGTTTGTTATCCCTGACATGCACAAATGCCCCCTTCCCAAAAAAAGAGATGCAGACTCCAAATCCCAGCCCCAACTTTTTAGAGACCTCACCAGGGGCGGGTTCCTAATTTTTTTACTACCACTCTGTGGGCATGGCTTATTTGTGGGTGTGGCTTGCCGGCCATGTGACTGGGTGGGCGTGGCTTGCCAGCCATGTGACCAGGTAGGCGTGGCTTGCCGGTCATATATTAGTTATTTCAGAGAGATGTTACTACTATTTTTGCTATTTTATACCTTACATGAAAAGCTTTGCATACAAAGTGTGTGTTACACCATGGCAACACAGCAACCTTTATATGCAGAAAATGCTATAGTTAAAAGACAAGCAAGTCTCATACAGCATTTTTGGTTTCAGTCATGGATTCCTTAGACGAAAATATTGAGGACTGTTAAAAGAACAGTATCTTTTAACAGTCCTCAATATTTTCGTCTAAAGAATAACAGTATAAAACTGTATAAAATTAACAGTATAAAAGGTTAAGCTTTTGGAAAACGCCCACTTTGGGAAGCTTTAGGCAAAAGCGAAGGAAAAGTGTCAAATGCGAGCTTCTTATTATTTTCAAGCGAAGGGATGGGGAAAGACTTAATTTTCAGGTTTCTGGGCATGCGTAGAAGAAATTTTTAAAAAAAAATTTAAAAAAAATTTTTTTTTAATGGCGGCGCCCAGGCACCGGCAACCGACCTCACCGGTACTGTGACGTCACCAGTGGGCCGCTACCGGTGCTATAGAGTGGACCACACCGGTAGGAACCCACCACTGGACCTCACCACATCATCACTGCACTTTTCTGTAGCTCTCTGAAATTAGAAAGTGGTTTGTGATTATGAAAACCTTGTTACCTCTGGTTCTTTGCATGCATGGACACATTCTATTTATGTCTGGTTGAGATAACCTATGAAGAAAATGGCTGGTTTTTCCAAAAGCTACTGAATCACAGATTTCCCACATCTTTTTAAATTAGTCTAGTTCCTTGAGGAAATTAAGCATTGTGTCATGCTCATTCTATGATTGGGTACTTTCATGCTTCATATTCACTTCGTTGATGCAAGCTAGAGAAAAGGCACAAATTCACCCCAATGCTATTTTTATCATGAACAGTGAAGACTTTTGGTGAATCAGAGTCATGAGTCATCTATATAGGGATTAGGGCAGGGGAGATTGGGAACACAAATTGGCTAATTACAGGTTTCAGCAGCATAATTATATGGTGCGGATGTGTGTATTCATAGCAAAGGTTAGATCATGTCCTACCCAGTCACTCAAGAGTGTACTTCCATCTGCCTATCTAGTATAAACTCTAAATAACACCAATCGCTAAATAAATTTATGGAATGGTGGTTTAAATAAACAATAAACAGATAATCCAAACGTTCAAATATTGTTTATTTTTTTGAAATCAACAAACAAACAAAAACACATAGAGAGGGAGAGAGCATGGAACATCATAAGATAATAATGTATTAATTATCTCCTCATACTGTAAAATGTGTGGGTTATTTCTCAAAGATAAATATTTGTGCAATGGCTTTGCTAGTATTAATCATTTTTATATGTTTGCTTCCTCTGGGAACTTTTATTGAGGTGCTGAAATTGCTACAAAGCGTTTTTGGCACGTTATGTAAGAGCCGAGGTGGCGCAGAGGTTAGAGGCAGTACTGCGGGTCACTTTAGCTGACTGTGATCCGCAGGTCAGCGGTTCAAATCTCACCGGCTTAAGGTTGACTCAGCCTTCCATCCTTCCGAGGTAGGTAAAATGAGGACCCAGATTGTTGGGGGCAATATAAATATACATTGCTTACTGGTGTATACCGCTTAGAGAGTGCTTACACTGTGAGGCGGTATATAAATCTCACAAAATAAATAAATAAATAATTATATACACATTTTATAGATGATCATCTGTTGCATGGTTTTCTGGGATGTCTACAGATTATAAAGGTGAGGAGAAATTATCTGAAATGATGACATCTATTCAGCAGGAAGCTAAAGCTGCTGTTGCAATGAGATACAAATCTCTTTAAATACTTTCCATCCAAGGTGACTTTTTAAAAAATTGTCAGTCAAGATGCCAAAACCAAATAGAGACAATATCACAAAAAAATGAAAGATAAGACATTTCTATACAATTGCAGGAATCACTTGGGTTATGGGTGGGACAATTCCCTAAGATTTGGTTTTAGGTCTCTTTAATCTCTTTAATTTTCTTTAATCTCTTTAATTTCTTTTATCTCATTTTTCATTCACAGTCCCAAAGCAACTAGGAAAAAGCACATGTTCCATAGGCCCCTTTTGACATCAATAGTCATTCCAATCTTCGCCTCCTGTTTTTCACATATTGGAAAGTTGTTGCTCATTAGTGATTACTAATTTTATAAAAGAATGGTGTGCAAAAAAGAACAACTCAAATAGTGGTCAAGGAGAATGACAATTAGGTAGAACAATCAGCACTAAAACAATCCATTATAGCAGACAATTCAGGCTGCCAGATTACTACATTGAAAACAGAATTCATTTAAGAAGTCAGACTTATTATCCTATGTGGGGGGAAAAACAGTTCTTGAATTGTTATTTAAAACATGACAATGGAAATAAGGATATCTGATTTCTTTGATCCTAGCTCTGGCAACAAGAATGTCCTTCTCTTAACCCAGCACTATAAATTTATGCAAATATAGTAGGTTAAAAAACAATCAAAGTTATATAAGTGTATGAGCAATAAGCATATATATATATATATATAAGCAAAAAATGTCACACACACACACACACACACATATTTGACTAATATTTACATTAAATAAGTATATATAGTATTTTAACTGCTAACTTTTATAACACTATATTTATTTATTATTTATTTATTAGTGAGATTTATATACCGCCTCACAGTGCAAGCACTCTCTAAGCGGTATACACCAGTAAGCAATGTATATTTATATTGCCCCCAACAATCTGGGTCTTATTTATTTTATTTATTTATTTAGACGCTCTTATAGGCCGCCCAATCCCGTGGGACTCAGGGCGGCGTACAGCATGAATAAGAAGCGTACATATAAAAACAGTAATCATAATTTAAATTAAAATATAATTAAAAAGAAAAACATTATAAACACAACATTCAGGGGGAATCTGATTATCCTATTCACCCCATCTGCCGGAAGAGCCATGTTTTTAAGGCTTTACGGAAGGCCAGCAGGGTGGGGATGGTCCGGATCTCTGG
The DNA here is from genome assembly GCA_023053685.1 of Diadophis punctatus similis. NCBI lineage: Eukaryota > Metazoa > Chordata > Lepidosauria > Squamata > Dipsadidae > Diadophis > Diadophis punctatus. The sequence continues at coordinate 37,021,618 of JALIGW010000007.1, read as the reverse complement.
TGGAAGTTGGTTCCAGAGGGACGGGGCTCCCACAGAGAAGGCCCTCCCCCTAGGCCCCGCCAGTCGGCATTGTTTGGCCGACGGGACCCGGAGGAGGCCCTCTCTGTGGGACCTAACCGGTCGTAGGGAGGTATGTGGTAGGATGCGGTCCCGCAGGTAACCTGGCCCTGAGCCATGTAGGGCTTTAAAGGTAACGACCAACACCTTAAATTGCAACCGGAGACTAATTGGTAGCCAATGCAGCTGGCGAAGGAGAGGTGTTACGTGGGTGTATCTTGGTACACTCACTACAGCTCGCGCAGCTGCATTCTGTACCAACTGGAGTCTCCGGATGCTCTTCGAGGGTAGCCCCATGTAGAGCGCGTTACAGTAGTCTAGCCGTGAGGTGACAAGGGCATGAGTGACTGTGAGCAAGGCCTCCCTCTCCAAGTAAGGTCGCAATTGGTGCACAAGACGGATCTGTGCGAAGGTCCCCCTAGCCACAGCTGAAAGATGTTGATCCAATTTTAGCTGTGGGTCTAGGAGGTCACCCAAATTGCGAACCTGTCTTCATTTTATCTACCTCGGAAGGATGGAAGAATGAGTTAACTTTGAGCCGGTGAGATTTGAACCGCTGACCTGCGGATCACAGTCAGCTAAAGTGGCCTGCAATACTGCATTCTAACCGCTGCGCCACCTTGGCTCTTGTATTATATTATATTATATTATGCTGTATCCTTTTTTCTTCGGTTTTCTATTTTTAAAAACTTTTTAAGGCACTTTTAATGAGAAAGTTGAGAATACGCATATTTGTATCCCAATTTTCTTTGTTTTATTTTTTTCTGTTACTATTAAAGAAAGCTTTAAAAAATGTTAATTAAAAAAACCTCCTGCACTGTACATTCATTTGCCTGGCAAGACCAGAAGAAACAAAAAAGCTTCTTCATCCGATCATAATTTTATTTTATTTTATTTATTTATTTATAAAATGTTTAGGCTACCCATTTTGCCTACAAGGTGACTCTGAGTGGCTTGAAAGTCCAACAAACAAACTAAAGAGGTCTTCTAGCAATAGTAATTCATCACCATCATATTTTTTTTTAAAGAATAACAGAAAAAAATAACCGAGTTGGAAGGGACCTTAGAGGTCTTCTAGTCCAACCCGCCCCCTGCTCAATCAGGAAACTTTATACCATTTCAGACAAATTGTTTCTTAAAAGCCTCCAATGATGAAGCACTCACAACTTCTGAAGGCAATTCATTCCACTGGTTATTGTTCTTTCTGTCAGGAAATTTCTCCTTAATTCTAGGTTGCTTTTCTCCTTGATTTGTTTCCATCCATTCCTTTTTGTCCTGCTTTCTGGTGCTTTGGAAAATAGGTTGACACCCTGTTTCTTTTTTAACTAGAAAAAAACATGATGGATGGCTGTCACTGAGACCAAGGGCGGAGTGTGTTGCTGTGAACTCATTGTATTATGACTTGAGAAATTGTTTCTAATCAGTCTGCATTGCACTCATGCCTGACTTATCATTGAGTCCCACTAACTAATTCAGCTTTTGTTCATTATGCTGTCTGGTGTTTGTCAGGCAGAGTTGTTTATTGTTGTTGGAGCTTACACCCAACAAACTTTAAAGAAACATAGATAACGTGAGGACAAATATAGTGCACCAGAGGCACAGGGGAAAATGGAGAGCAAAAATCTCTCTTGGTAACCAGAGACAGATTCTTCACAAGTCCAAAGTTTAGCAGCTCAGCACTTCTAATAGAAGTTTTCTATGTCTGGGATATTCACTTATAGATAATGTTCCCATCTTCAGAAGCAGAAATTCTACATGCTCCCATTCATGTTCACCTTTCAGCAAAGATTCTGAGAAGCATAATCTTGGGAAGATGCTAAACTTAGACCTACCAATAGGTAGATGAAAACAATTCAGATAACCACTAGTGGGCAGCAAAGAGTGCATTTAAAAAAATCCTGTCATCTAGTGGCTACTTTAATTTCTGCAGGCCAGATATGATGGCTCTAATTGGCATGAGGGTCCCCGTTCCAACTTATAGCATTCAATATTGGGGAGAGGGGCAGAATCCCAATAATTAGAACAATTACACAGTGAAACCAATGAGGAAGTATCTCCCTTTCATTGGATCTATTCAAGTTGAAACTTAGCTGGTGTGAATTTCTGCACTGAGCAGGGAAATGGACTCAATTAGCAAAATGGCTTCACCAAATTCTACAATTATTTAATTTCTAGGTGAAGAGATTAAGTAGGTAGGTTTGGGGTAAATGTTTACCTGAAAAGCTGTTGTCAAACTCAGGTAACACTAACTGACCCAATCAGGGTCGGACAAGCTGTTCCTTTGAGTCCCTTTTCTAGGTTTTAAGTTCCATGATTGCTGAAAACTAACAACATAATATCATACTATTTTGAGGTGAGAAACTCATGAATCATGCATCAAATGGTATTCACCTAAGTGTAGTAATCATGGACATGTAGACATGATTCTTGAGCAAAGCTTCCCAAGCTAAGAAGTCTCTCCTCTCGGTCAGCTGTGTTTATTCTTATAGTAATCTTCTTGTGCACACAATTACAATGATTGGTTTACCCTAAAATAGCTAACTAGTAACAATGCAATAATTGGTTAATATACAGACAGATCATGTCAAGCATATAGGTGAGTGCGTGATTATATTGTGCTAGTTTAATCTTTACTCTTAAATAGAACAATAGAAAGAGCTGAGTAAGTAACCTTTACCTTAAATAGAACAGAGAGCAGAGCGTTTAGTCAAGATAGTCAAGATTGGTGTTCCGTATCGTTGACAATAATTGACAATAACCTACACCTAAACACAGACTCATCCACATGGATAACATGGAGTGGCCGATTTCTGGTGGACTTAACTGTTCTTACTGTTATATGCGACCTTTGGCTACACTGGCCCAAGTTACACAAACAATCTCATCTGATGTTCCTGAACATCTATAGCTCTTTTGAAGAACTTTTTGAAGTCATAAACATTAAATAAATATATATCTTTTAAAATCAGGCTATCAACCAATAGTTAAAAACTATGTCAGAGGGCTACTCACCAAATCTTCTTCCAAGGCTTTGCAAGACCATAGGACTTAAATGAATGATGTGTTACTTTAAACCTGTTTTCAGTATTTTACACTTCATAATAATGTAGTATTTTTGAAAACACATGGAATCTCATGAACAATTATGTTCTGATATTCAAATTGTATTGGAAGACCAAGTAAGAATTTTGCAAGATCAGATTTTCTAAGCGCTTGTAAGTAAAATACATATTTAGATCAGGTCAAATTCTGTCTGTCTGTCTGTCTGTCTGTCTGTCTGTCTGTCTGTCTGTCTGTCTGTCTGTCTGTCTCTCTCTCTCTCTCTCTCTCTCTCTCTCTCTCTCTCTCTATCTCTCTATCTGTGTTTGTCTGTGCATCATCTTTCAATTTATTTGGAACCTAAAGCTTTTCTATTCATTGAGATATCTTTTCTTGCCTCCTCTCTATAACGCAAAATGTGCACTGCCTACCAATGCTGGAAATTATTTCAAATTTTGCATCTTCTGGGGTGGAGGAGCAAGAAATGCATTTTCTTCCCCCTGAACAAAAATGATGATCAAATATGCCCCTCTTCCTGACATTACTCTCCTTGTGACCACTAATGGCTGCAATTTGCAAGGCCTTTGGAAGAGCAGGGCAAAAGGGCGATTATGGTATCTTGACCTCATTAAGGCTCTTTGGGGAGGGGAAATAGACTGGATATGTCTTCTTAATGGACCTAAATGGGCTATAATTTTGTGGGGCCTTGAAATAAGGACCACAAGGGGAGAGCGAACTCATTTAAGGTGCTGTAAAAAAGAAGAACTCTGGATCTGTAATAACCTTTCGTGGGAAGGAAAGCAAATAGTGAAATAATCTCCCATGCATTTCAGTCATAAAGGCTACTGGTAAACAGGAGGCAAGGCCATTGAGGAGAACGGTCATTATCAGGACAATTGTATCTTTTATTCCACTTTCTCTGTTTTCCCTAATTGGAAAGAGCCTAGAGTGCCTATTTGCAAGTTAGATTTCATACTCACACAGATTTCATACTTGCCTATTCACACACAGAGAGATGCCTGCTCTTAATGTGATTTTCCAAAACCAGACAGCTATGTTATGGAGTCAGGGTCCTTTTCAAGGGAAGTAGGGACATCTAAATTCTCAAAGGTTTGATTCTAGGGAGCCAAATTAATTGGGTAAGCTGTAATTCTGAAAGTTTCTCCAATACAATGCATTTCTCAAAACCCATCTACTTAGGGATTGACATGCTTGGATGAAAAAGAATACCGAGGGAAAAATTACATCAGTCCTGGATAGCTTGCAGTTTAGAGCCACCACCATGAAAAGCGAACAATGCATATTTTTTAATAGCAACCCAATTTAGTTTGAATGTTGATGTTGTATATAGGTAGGTAAGTACCGCTGCAGGCATCTGTGTAGGTTTTGCTTCATGGAATTTGACATTTGATTCTGAGGTCTGGAAATGGCTAAGGTAAATATTTGCGCTAAGTTCTCTTATCTTGCTGGTACATTAGCCATGGAAAAAAGCAAAGAGCTGAGAAACAAACAATTCCAGGGTGCTCTTCCTTCAAGCGTAGGGCATTCCAAGCACTGCTGGATAAATACACGATCTGATTAGTTCAGACAATAATCTGGCAGTGTGAACCTACCAATACATATTGTACAGACAGGAAGGAATAGCTTGGCTTAGAATCAATAGCTTCTTACAGGGAAAAGCTACTGTTCAGGAATTTTAAAGAAATGTCAGTTGATTAGCTACAATTTTGCTTCTTACATGCTTATACCTAAAAAAAATTAAGTATTTTCAAAATAACTTTATAATGTTAGAAATTAATCACAATTTTATTTATTTATTTATGGTATCTTTGAGTGTGATGTGGATTTCTGGCTATCAGCAATAAACCAGTGGGACAGCTTGCCTTTAGAAATTGTGGGTGCTCTATCATTGGAAGCTTTTAAGAAGACATTGGACAGCTGTTTGTCTGAAATGGAATAGGGTTTCCTTCTTGAGCAGGGGGGTGGACTAGATGACCTCCAAAGTGTCTTACAACCTCTGTTATTCTGTTAAATAACTCTGCTTGGAAAAGTCCATGTATTCATCTCTATATCTCACTGTCAGGAAATTTCTCCTTAATTCCAGGTTAGTTCTCTCCTTGATTAGTTTCCATCCACTGTTTTTTGTCCTGCTTTGGACAATAGGTTGACCCCTTCTTCTTTGTGGCAACCCCTCAAATATTGGAACACTGCTACCATGTCAACTTCAATATATTTTATTTCTGGGTGCTTTTGTCCTCAGTGAGTAGGTGATTATGATGTTTATTACTGAAATTTACTTGAAAATTCATATTTTTAATTTACAGTTGGCTTTTTATGCTTATAGGCTCTCTAGAGTGATTGGACAGGTTAAATGTGTTGTTAGTCTTTCAAGGTAGTCCAGACAAGGATATTATCAGGATATCTTGGAGAAGGAGAAGGAGGCTCTACTCACAGTCACTCATGCCCTTGTCACCTCCCGATTGGACTACTGTAATGCGCTCTACATGGGGCTACCCTTGAAGAGTATTCGGAGACTTCAACTGGTGCAAAATGCAGCTGCGCGTGCTGTGGTGGGTGTTTCAAGATACACCCATGTAACACCTATACTCCGCCAGCTGCACTGGCTGCCCATTGGTCTCCAGGTACAATTCAAGGTGTTGATCATCACCTTTAAAGCCCTACATGGCTTCGGACTAGGCTATCTCCGGGACTGCATCCTACCTCATACTTCCCTTCGACCGGTTAGGTCCCACAGAGTGAGGGGGAGGGCCTTCTCTGTAGGGGCCCCTGCTCTCTGGAACCAACTTCCCCCAGAGATCCGAATTATCCCCACCCTGCTGGCCTTCCAAAAAGCCATCAAGACATGGCTCTTCCTGCAGGCGGGGTGATTTTGAGACGACTTTGCATATGACGTCTCCCCTATGTATGCATGATGTTATATGTCTTTTTTTTAAATTGTTTTAAAGTGTTTTTAATGATTTGTTTCTTGTTCTTTAAAACGTTGTATGCCGCCCTGAGTCCTGAGGGAGTAGGACGGCATAGAAGAACCTCAAATAAAATAAAAAATAAAATAAATATCACCATTATCTTACATCATTAATGTAAGGTTACATTAAACAGAATCTTGCAAGACTGAAGTATTTCTTCTCTCCCCTCTTTTTAGTTTCTGGAAAACTAGGGATGATCCCATCTGAAACACTTCCATGCTTGTCCTCACCTGTGCACTGGGCTGTATGTTACAACAGGTCGTATTGCCCATAGATGCTTTTCCTGTCTTTCAAGGAAGCTCCTACTTACCATCACAGTTCATTTACTTTTTTTTTTTGAATAGCAAAATAGATCACCAAAAAGAGGGGAGTGGAATAATAGTAAGGGTACTGTGAAAAAGAAATACTAAACTTTTTACAGTGATTAAAATAAATGTGATTAAGAAAACTAATTAACAAAAAAGATCTATATGATATCAAGAGATAATCATAAATTAATTTTATCCCTCAGTTTATCTTTAAATCTTAACTGTCCATCAGCATATTGCATCTCATTTTTAGAACTTTTCAATAATAGATAAGAAATTCATATCCTAGACCCATTGTCTAAAATCAGGAGAATAAGTTTCTTCCAGTTAAAGAAAGATTATTATCCTCTTTGCAATACCCTAGGCATAAAACCCCAGCTAAGCGCTTGATGAGATGACAGATACCAAGTTTTAGTTGAATATCATACTGAGATCCTTAATTAAAATATTTCTCCCCAAAATTGTACTGACATATGCAGAAAATTGAAATCAAAACAAGGCTGAGCTGGACAAGACAAAATCACCTGGGTTAATGTAACTACATTTTTTTTTACGGTGCCAATGTCCATCCCTTTTAAACAATCTTGATGATTGATTATGTGCCATCCAGTTGGTGTTGACTCTTAGCAACCACATAGATTTTCTCCATGACAATCTGTCCCTATTCTAATCCCTAACTTTCAAGTTTTCCAACTGTGCATTCCTTGCCAATGTCTTAACTATATTGCATGGCTGAAATAGGAATCTGCTGGAGGGCCTTAAGTTCATACTGTGTTTCAAAGTTTTCTTCTCTTGCAAAAGAAGCTTCTGCTTTTCCATTTTATGACTCAGAGTACTTTAGAGTTTTATTAGAAATATCTGTGTATTTTAATAAATACTCCTAAAGGAAACAAAAAAGTCACACAAAGAAAACATTCCAAATAAAATAACGGGCAACGCAGCAAAAAAATACAAATCTAGCATGCAACAATGAACTATTTAAAAACTCAAAAAAAATCAAAGCAACAATATATTAATTATATTAATATTAATATAATGTATTAATATTAATATATTAATTACCAAGACAGAATAGCAGAGTTGGAAGGGACCTTGGAGGTCTTCTAGTCCAACCCTCTGCTCAGGAAGGAAGCCCTATACCATTTCATACAAATAGTTGTCCAATCTCTTCTTAAAAACTTCCAGTGTTGGAGCATCCACAACTTCTGGAGGAAAGCTGTTCCACTGATTAATTGTTCTAACTGTCAGGAAATTTTCTCCTTAATTCTAGGTTGATTTCTCCTTGATTGGTTTCCATCCATTGCTTCTTGTTCTGCCTTCAAGTGCTTTGGAGAATAGGCTGACCCTCCTCTTCTTTGTGGCAGCCCTTAGATACTGCTACCATGTCACCCCTAATCTTCATTATATATTAAGACTGGTCGGTCCTTAGACAGCTTGATTCTTCATATGTTAGCCTATGATAAGATGGGCAGCCAATAAATTTAATAAAACAAATAAAAATATGTCCAAGGGAATATGGATATTTTCAGTGCTTGTCCATTATTGGATTATGTTCCCCACCTCCATTTATGGAGAGAGGTCAATAAATGAAATTCCACCATCAAGATGACTTCAGTGTGAGGGACAATGCTACATTTGTTTAATGCTATTCTTCATCTTGCTGGGAGTTGAAGTCCACAGGTCCTCAAAGAACCAACTATAGAATAGTGCTGTTAAGAAGGCCCTGCCCACAGAGAGCTGTGGGCAGGGCCTTCTTAACAGCACTATTGGCTCCAGGCAAAGCAGTCTACCGGAGCCCCTACGACAACTACTCACAGGAATAAAAATGTAAATGGTCGATAAAATTAAACATATATTTATTTTATTGGCACTTCCAACAAAATCAGTGTTGAAACATTAAAAACATGCATCATCATCTATGGCAGGGGTGGCCAAACTATGGTTCTTTGAGGACCTGTGGACTTTAACTTCCAGAATTCCTGAGCTAGCCATGCATGCATGGCTGGCTCAGGAATTCTGGGAGTTGAAGTCCACAGATCCTCAAAGAACCATAGTTTGGCCACCCCTGATCTATGGGGAAAAAATCCGTGTTAATTTATATTGATGCATGTTAGTTTTAATTTTAAAAATGTAGTAAAGTGTAATAAATATATTGCTGTATTTATATGATACAAGGTGCATTGAAGGGTTAACATACACAGATTAGTACGGGGTCTCTATGCTCGTGGGGCCCATGGGCAAGTGCCCACCAGGTCCATGTGTTAAGACAGCCCTGTGAGGGTGCCCCAGCATCATAGTTTAAATTAAATCCATGGCATTTAATGAAAAGGTAAGAGTAAGAGTACCTAAGTAGCAGAAATGACCTGAACAGTCCATTTTTCAAAATATCCAAGTGAGCCTGGTATTAAAGTCACACTATCACTATTATTGGAATGTAAATCTATGCTTGAGAAGTTACACCTTCCTATTATGAATTGGTTGCAAATGCACATCAAAACCATTTTTCTCCTTGCATGGCTCCAGAGTGAAATGAAATATGGATCTGACATGAATGCCAAATGTTATCACGACTTCTGCATAGACTTTTGTTACTTTTATATATTTTTTAATATATTCAATCGATAACTTATAGAAATTCAAGGCTGCTTCAGTATTCTGCTTCAAGGAGGTAAATATATGCAGGACATGACCTGAGCCTGCAGAAAGGAAGCTAAATGACTACTTTTTTCTTAAAACCATTTCTGATTTTCAGTTTTAAACAAAACAAATGAAAGGAGCTTGGTATACTAACTTCCATCAATTGTATTTGTGTGTATGTTTTGGCCTGAAATAAAAGATCTCCAGGATACACCAAAAATAAATGTAATATTTTAAATTTGTTAAAAGTCCATATATCTCCATTAGGTAAATCAAAAGAATAGAAGCAAAAATGTATCTAAATATGCCATTATCATCTAATAACATTATTGGAAGATATGCCTTTATGTAATAGAAAGTACATTGTTGTGGCAATGAGTGAGCTGTTATTTCAATCTGAAAGAGCTAGCATAATGGCATGAGATATGCTTCCCTTGGCAAACATTTGGGATTTGTCACAAGCCCTGTTGGCTGTGTACTTTCTTAACCAGGCAGGGGGGATCAAAAAAATGTCATAATAGGCAGTTTTCATTTTTTTTAAACTACTTTTCCCTTCCCTCTCATGGATATCCTGATCCTGGGACATTCAAGTTCCATCTTAACTCCTGACAAATGCACAGGGAGAAAAAAAATTGCTTTCATGCATGCTGGAATCAAAAAGATCTTCCACAAAGCTCCATGCCCCCCAGGCAAATTCACTGTAGATAAATTTTATAAAGTTCAAATACAGTAAGAATAAGCTATCAATCTGCTTTCTACAGTATCATTTGAAACTGTACTGAGAAAAATGGACTTGTTTACTCACAGTCAAAATAGGGATTAGAGGTGGCTTGTTATTACCACCACCACACAAAAAAAAGGCTTTGTAAAACATATCAGATCAGAAAGAAAGGAAAAATAAAGAGGTTATAGGTCTGTTGCAAGGAGGGTGAATAGATAGTAGGTGATAACATGAAGGCAGAATATCTTAACTTGTATTTTGTCTGTCTTCTTTCAGAAGGGAAAGGATGCCCCAACTAGTCTTGGTACAGGGAAGAGCTAAAGGTCAGGACAGACACAAAAAGATTTTAAAAAACACTTACTTAATATAAATAAATTCAAATTTCCAAGGTCAGAAAAATCATATCGAACCTATAGCATGTGTGCCACAGGTGGCAAGCGGAGCCATATCTGCCAGCACGTGAGCCATTGATCTAACTTAGCTCCAGCGCACATGTGCATGCTGGCCAGCTGATTTTCATGTGGAGGCTCTGGGAGGGCATTTATGGCTTCCGGAGAGCCTCTGGGGGAACAGGGGAGGCCGTTTTCGCCCTCCCCAGGACCAAGAAAGCCTCTGGAGCCTGGGGAGGGCGAAAAACAGGCCTACCGGGCCCACCAGAAGTCAGGAAATGGGGGGAGATGGGGTCGTGTGCGCATGCATGGGGCGGGGCAGTGCGGGGGGTCACGCATGCATGCGCAGGGGGGCAGGCGCAGGGGGCATTGAATTATAGGTGTGGGCACTCGCACGCACATGATAGCGTGCGCTTCCTTGCTTTCAGCACCCGAGGAAAAAAAGGTTTGCCATCACTGTCATATCATATAGAAATGGAAAAACTAGCTGAATCAATCAGAGAATTGCTAAACGTAATTTCAGAGAACTCCTAGAATACATGATTCAAGAAGAGTAAAGGACTAAAAATGTCCCTATCTTCAAAACAAAAATATTGATGTTATTGTAATTTATTAGGTAGTTGCAAGCCACCTAAAGTCATTAAGAATCATTGAGTGGCATAAAAGTTTAATAAAAATATTACGATTGGTTCGCTAGTCAGCCATATGTTTAGACTGGATTTGGCATTTTTATATACCTGTTGAGTCCTTCCAAGGATCTGGAATAAGCAGGTGTTGTGGTCTGATTGTGTTAAAGGTGTTGTCACAGAATGTAAGTTGTTCCAGGTAAAAACAGTGTTTTGCAATTGACTGATGGTGATTTTGTCCATTATCTTTATTATCACTACTACTACTATGTATCCAGAATCACCACACTACAAAAAAGATGTTGAGACTCTAGAAAAAGTGCAGAGAACAGCAACCAAGAGGATTAGGTGACTGGAGGCTAAAACATACAATGAACAGTTGCAAGTACTCGGCATGGCTAGTCTAGTAAAGTGATATGGTGTGATATTATAGCAGTGTTCCAATATTTGAGGGGCTGCCACAGAGAGGAGGGGGTCAAGCTATTTTCCAAAGCACCTGAAAGCCAGACAAGGCATCATGGATGGAAACGGATCAAGGAGAGATTCAACCTAGAAATAAGGATAAATTTTCTGACAGTGAGAACAATCAACCAATGGGACAGCTTGCTTTCAGAAGTTGTGGGAGCTTCATCACTGGAAGCTTCAAGAAGAGACAGACTGCCATCTTGGTGTAGGGTCTTCTGCTTGGGTGGGGGATTGTACTAGAAGGTCCTTTCCAACTCTGTTAATCTGTTAACCAGGTACTGTCATGTCATCCAGACCTTTTTACCTTTCTTAACAGCTGTTAAATATGAAGTGGGCAAAACAGTGGGCTAAAATGAACAAAGCAATTTTTACTAGAGAGAAATGTTACATCTGGGGAGACAAAATGAAAGACACAAACATAGGATGGGAGAAAACATGACCGGCAGTTGACTGTGTGAAAAACTGCTAGTGTTTTAATAGATCATAAATTGAATATGAGCAGCAAGTGAGGCAAACATTATCTTTGGACATATTAACAGGATCACAGGATTCAGATCACAGGACGCAATTGTGTAATTTACTCTGTCTCCATCAGGTCACACTTGACTAATGGGCACTGTTATGGCCACTGTAGTCTGAAAGGATCATCAACAATCTGGACAATGAACAGCAACTAAGATAGTGAGAAAACTAGAAACCAAGTCCCATGAGGAATGCAGAAAAGATGAGAAGCATCATCATCTACAGCAGTGTTTCCCAACCTTGGCAACTTCAAGATGTCTGGACTTCAACTCCCAGAATTCCCCAGCCAGCATTCGCTGGCTGGGGAATTCTGGGAGTTGAAGTCCAGACATCTTCATGTTGCCAAGGTTGGGAAACACTGATCTACAGGGTGGAATGGATGTATTTTCTGTCACTTTCAACAAACCAATCTGTTGAAACTACAAAGAAGATTCAGCTTAATTACTAGGAGAAATTTCCTGATGGTAAGAATTTTCACCAGTAGAATAGACTCTCTCATGAAGTAGCATGGTCTCCTTCAATGAAGGACTTGAAAGAGAGTCTGGATCCATGCAAAATACTTTAGCAGATATTGGAGTGAGCTAATTGTACTAATGAGATGAATCCAGAGGTCCCTTCCAACTCTATGATTTGGCTACTTACAACAGATAAAAAAAATGGTATTCCATTCCATGTAAGAGCCGAGATGGTGCAGTGGTTAAATGCAGCACTGCAGGCTACTGCTAGTTCAGCAGTTCAGCTGTTCAAATCTCACCAGGCTCAAGGTTGACTCAGCCTTCCATCCTTCCGAGGTGGGTAAAATGAGGACCCAGATTGTTGGGGACAATATGCTGAACTCTGTAAACCACTTAGAGAGGGCTGTAAAGCACTATGAAGCGGTATATAAGTCTAAGTGCTATTGCTATTGCTATTGCTATTGCTATGTATAAGACTTAATTGAACCAATATTCAAACCTTCCTGGGACACTGGTGATAGGATACTATCTCCACTACACCTGAAGATTTTTTTTAAAAAAATGCAGGACTCAGCTATCTTCTTCCACAATTTTGCTCCATCTCCCAGCATCTGACTATGAAATGATTTTTTCGCTATACCTAATGGGCATGTGTTGTAGGATATGCCTACAATATTCTTGTAAAACACAACCCAGGATGAATTTAAACAAATGTATGGATGGATAAAAGAGGAGTATTCTTTTTTTCTCTCTATGTTTTTATCCCTGAGATGACTTTTTCCTAGACATATTTTCTCCTAGCAGGGATTTGTTCCATCTCTCACAGAGATAATAAAAATGCATCACAATTCAGTCTTTCTGTGCTGCAAATTGTTCTTCCTTCACATTCAAGATGTCAAGTGATTTGCTACCAAGAAAAAGTCAGCCTGGAATGATCCAAAGCAAACAAGCCTGCTAAATATCTGGTAGTCGATGCCCTTTTTGCTGTTCCCACCTTTGTTATGCTTTTGAATCACTACCTAGTTGCTTTAAACTTTATCTGTGAATTCTCTCTCTGTCACCATGTTAATTGTTCCCATCTGGTTTCCAAACCATTTTTTGAAAGTCTGTGTAACAGAGCTCCCTCACATATTTCCTTAATGTGCAAGTCAAAGAAGTCCCAAGACCAACCACAGATCCAACCCGTTCCACCCAATGGCCACACCCTTGGTATTGGTGAGAAGATGGCTTGTCATGCTGAAACTGATTTAGAAATCTGGTGGCTTGACTCTTAGAGAAAATATCCATGCAGAGAAGCTGGAAGAGAAGCTGGAGAAAGGCAGGCAAGCAGGCAGGAAGAAGCAATCAGAATAGTCAAATCTATCTCACTGATTGTACATCCATATTTATTTTGGTTAAGTTATTAGGTTTTTATTCTGCCTTTATTACTTTATAAATAACAGGGTAGGTTGAACTGAGAAAAAGTGTCTGGCCCAAAGTCACCCCGTCACTTTCATGCCTAAGGCTGGAGTAGAACTCAAAGTCTCCTGGTGATTGGCCCAAAGTCACTCAGTTGGTTTTCGTTCCTAAGGCTGGACTAGAACTCACGGTTTCCTGGTTTCTAGGTCTTCACTAGAAATAATCTGCTCTTTGAATTATTGCCTGAGCAGAGCTTAGAACTATATATTTCTATGTCTTGAAATATTATTAAATAAAATCTCAAGCGCTGATCAAATATTATATTTGACTTAAGTTAAGGTGTATTGTTCTCTCAGTCAGCCAATAATTTTTTATTGTTCTTATTTAACTGCAAACTGACCAAGTTTACTAAGGGGATAGGCAGCCTCAAAACTGGATAACTAATAAACTAATAAATATATCAATTTTAAAATATTAAAAACCTAACCCTGCTGATGTCAAATATCAAATACTTCATATAAACTGGAGATATTTGATGAGTTTAAAATACCCCTGAATCTAAAAATGAAAGACATTAGAGAAGATATGGAAATTTATTTTAGCTGTTAAATAATAAATTATTCAGCTGGGTTACATGAATGTTTGGATTTTTTACTGTATTTAAACAAGATTTTTAAAGAAAATCTTACACCTGAAACCTGTTTGGTTTAAATCTGATTTCTGTATTAATGATGAGCATCGCAGAGTTGTTATTGTTTTGTACCTCAGTTATTTATCAATATGCAATTAAGCAAAGCTGTCAGGCTTATACTGATATTTAAATAAATGCCAGACTACAAACGTCAAAGATATTTAATAACAGCAGTGGGTGGCATTAACAACTGAACTCACTATAAATGTGTTGTTTATTGTACACTTCTGAGAGAAATACTGACTTTATCAAAACCAGGTGGAGGTGAACACTCTTTAATGAGTAAGCTGGGGACATTCTATGCTTTCAGCATTAAAATAATTAGCCATTTTAAATTCTGGATATGGCATTTGGGGTATTCCATGGTGGAAAAAGCGATTCTAAAGGCATGACAGCTTTAAATACAGTTTCTGACAGCAAAGTTGGAAGGGATCAAATATGCCTCATGTTGGTAATTCACAGTTACCACAGAAAGGCTAATCAAGGGATTCTTGGAATCATAATAGAAAAATGCAAAAGAAGGATTGCTCCTCTCCGTACAATTTGTTGTGGCATTTCTGACAAAACAGCTTATGGAAAGTCATTACAGCATCTGCCTTAAATATAGAAGCCCAAATAGAAAAGTAGATAGGAGGAAAGATAGGAGAAAGGTCACACGAAGAGTAAACCAGCTTTCCCTAACTTGGAACTGCAGCTCCCATAACACCCAGCCAGCATTGTCTTCTTGACTTCTTGGTTGCATATTTTAATTAATTTAATTTAATTTAAAGTTCTTATAGGCCGCCCAATCCCATAGGACTCAGGGCGGCGTACAACAGAATAAGAACAATAAAAATATAATAAAACAATTTGAGACAGTACACAATTTAAAAAAGGAAAATTAATCATCCAAGAGGGAATAAGATATCTTTTTCACCCCGCCTGCAGGAAGAGCCATGTCTTCACGGCTTTGCGGAAGGCCAGTAGGGTGGGGATAATCCAGATCTCTGGTGGAAATTGGTTCCAGAGAGATGGAGCTCCCACAGAGAAGGCCCTCCCCCGCGGTCCCGCCAACCGACATTACTTGGTTGATGGGACCTGGAGGAGACCAACTCTGTGGGACCTAACCAGTCGTAGGGAGGTATACGGTAGGATGCGGTCCCAGAGGTAACCTGGCCCTGAGCCATGTAGGGCTTTAAAGGTCAAAACCAACACCTTAAATTGCGTCTGGAGACTAATGGGCAGCTAATGCAGCTGGCGGAGAATAGGTTTTACGTGGGTGTATCTGGGAACACCCACCACAGCTCACGCAGCTGCATTTTGCACCAATTGCAGTCTCCGGATACTCTTTGTGGGCAGCCCCAGGTAGAGCGCGTTACAATAGTCCAGCCGTGAGGTGACAAGGGCATGAGTGACTGTGAGTAAGGCCTCCCTCTCCAAGTTGGGTCGCAATTGGTGCACCAGGCAAACCTGTGCAAAGGTCCCCCTAGCCACAGCTGACAGATGTTGCTCCAATTTTAACTGTGGATCTAGGAGAACCCCCAAATTGTGAACCTGTTCTGAGGGAGTTAATTTTAAGAATAAAATAAAACAATTCCTATCTACTAAGCATCACTTTTACATATTGCTGAGAAATATTGCAAGAACCTTCATCAACCTTGGTGTACTTCTGTGTCCACCCAGTCCGATGTTCAATGTTAGTAAAGCTCTCATGACTGGGTTGTTCTTAGGAATAAGTGATGAGAGGGCAAAATACTTTCTCTTAGATTACTGATTACTGATAGACTTTATCAAGGCAAAATGAGCAGAAAAGCATGGAATCTACAAGGGTCCTCAGATCTGGGGAAAAGCATATGTGTATGCATGTGTGTGTGACTCATTCAAGAGCCAATTCAAATAATTGATTTGATTTGATGAGCTGAAGAGAGGTGAGGTGAGGCAAGACAATATGATTCAACATGGTTTGTCCCCATCCTCCTATCCTTCCACAAGGGTCTGAAGGCCTGGCTCTGCTGGTTAGTCTGGGGACCCACATACGTCAGGTGTTTCAAACTCGATTTCATTGAGGGATGCATCAGGGTTGTGTTTGACCTTGGGAGACTGGGGGAGCCTGGCCAGAGTGGGCATGGCTCCGTTTTTGGCTGCAATGGGACACCTGGGCTCTGTTTTCGGTTGGAATGGCCTCCTGCAACCCTCTGCCAGAGAAAATGGAACTCATGGAGGCCGCACATGTTTTCGCTGGCAGAGGGCTTCAGGGGACCATTGCGGCTGAAAACAGAGCCCAGACAGGCCGTGTGCGGCCTCCCCAAGCTCCTTTTTCACTGACAGAGGGTTGCAAGAGGCTGCAAGCTCCATTTTTGCTGGAAGAGGCACCATAGGCCAGTCCTTGACTATTTCCAGGGTGGGCCTGCAGGCCAGATCTAAGCACCCACGGGCCAGATGTGGCCTACGAGCCTTAAGTTTGACACTCCTGCAATACGGGAATACATTACTGGAATGCCTACTGGACTAATTAGCTGCCATCCTCACCTCCTGCTTCCTGCTCCCTCTTTACCGTTCTTCTTTAATTTCATATTGTTGTACTTCCATTGTTTATTTTTGTTGTTGTTTTCTCTTGTTATTGTTATGTTTATATTGGGTGGCAAATAAATTAAAAATAATAATAAATAAACATGTTGGTTGAATTGAAGGATCTCTGGCCGGATACATCAAATCAATTCAGAAATTCAGTTCAAAGGTTTAGTTTCATTACCTAATTGAGCCATCTTCTAGTCAAATCTTCAGATCAAATGTTCATATAATCTTGAGGACTATCTCTGTATATATTCTGTTTATCTACAGATATAATAAAGGTAGATGTATTTTAAAATGCGTATTCTAGAAAGTTTCATTGACAATAGTTTGTGCTGAGGGAAATTGTATAATAAACTCTGTTTGCATACAGATTAGGGAATTTGTATGCAAACAGAAGACAGCAAAGTTTAGTAATAGAACTCTTATTTTGCTCTTAGACCATGGTTTCTCAAAGTTGACATTTGCCAAATGGTTGGGAGCTCTACTAAAGATCCTACCAAAATTGAAAATTTGCAATGAGAAAGAAGGACAAAGATTCAGCAGCATATGGAGTAATAATATTAATTATATG
Organism: Diadophis punctatus similis; assembly: GCA_023053685.1. NCBI lineage: Eukaryota > Metazoa > Chordata > Lepidosauria > Squamata > Dipsadidae > Diadophis > Diadophis punctatus. Next base: position 37,004,199 of record JALIGW010000007.1, on the reverse strand, counting down.
TGCTGAATATGGTGTATATTAAATCAAATTTACTTCTTGTTTTACCTCTGAGGAATGTGGCCCAAGACCTGACAGCCCAAGGCAAATTTTAGCTCTCAGCCCCAGAATGGAGTTACCTTCCTGATGAAATTAATTAATCTTGAAAAACTATCATGTGTTTTAAAATATTTAATAAATGATTAAAAAAATAAGTGTTTAAACTGTGGGCAATATTCAATGTTAAGGTGGTGAACTCATTATGACCAAGTGTCTGTTTCAGTTTCTTATCTTTTAGCTTTTGTTTTCATGCCAGATTACAAGGATAAATTGAATGGCTGGGTGATAAAACGCATACCTTCCCAAAAGCTGATGAATGAATATGCAATATGTTATGTATACACTATAGTGCTGACCCTGAATTCAGATAACTCCACAACACAATGTTTTCCCTCTGATGTTCCTGTAGATTACATGCATGCATACATCTGTACATACATATTTATATCAGCAATTACTGAATCCTGCCTTTAAATAAAGTGTGGCCAATACTTAGTGAATATTGATAATTAAGTCTTCCTCATAAGACAATTCCCTTTTCGCAATAGCATGGAATCCCATTACTTTGGGCAATCGTGTTAAATCAATCATGTTCTGGGTTTAATCTTAATTGCACTTTACAAATGTCCCCAAAAGAAAGAATGGCATTCTTTTACTTGCTGAGTGAAAGGCAATGAAATTTTGCAATTGCCTATTATTTACATGCCAGATACTTTCAACTTTCACATGTCCATATTTATTTGACAGAGGCAGAGCCTTGTCAAGAGAACAGTTCACTTCTGCTGGGAAACTGTCAACCAACCTTTGCAACTGCTTCATTTCCCAAGAGAATTGGGCTGACAATGGCAGCTAGACAAGTAGCAAGAAGGTGACGGCATCATCTGCTAGGAAATCTTAATTTGAGAGCTCCACATAACGCAACCCCCCCCCCAAAAAAACCCTGAGAAATTATTAGAAGCCAAAATGTTCAGTGTGTGGATGTGCAGAGACACTTCTCAATCAGTATTTCCACATCTCCATTTGCGTAGAGAAAAATCAACCACTACATTAATTAGGGATTGGAAATCCCTTAAGGATTTTTTGCAAAAGAAAAAAAACCCAGGAACCAAAGGTTTGTGGATTTGACAATTATAAAGGGTAAACTAGAAAAAGAAGGAAACTTCAATGGAACTTTAGAGAGAGAGGTAAAATATAAACGTACTTATAATTGCTGTTAAGAAAATCAGAAGCCAGTTCTTTATTATTCTTTCCTTACTTCCCTTTTCCTTCTTTTCTATCTCTTTTTCTTTATTTCTTTTTTGCTTTTCTGTTACTCTTTTCTATTTATGTATCTTTAAGTTAAGATTTGTAATTATTTTTAAAGAAAATTATGTATTAACGAAGTACAGGTAATCCTCAACTTACAACAGTTCATTCAGTCACCTTTCGAAGTTACAATGGCATTGAAAAAAGTGACTTATGACTGTTTTTCACAATTATGGTCATTGCAAAATCCCCCTGGCCATGTGGTTCAGGCACTTGGCAACTGACTCATATTTATGACGATTGCAGTGTCACAGGGTCATGTGATCCCCCTCTGTGACCTTCTGACAAGCAAAGTCATTGGGGAAACCAGGTTTACTTAACAGTCTTGTTACTAATTTATCAAACTATGGTAATTCACTTAACAGCTGTGGTGAGAAAGATCGTAAAATGGGGCAAAATTCACTTAACAACTGTCTTGCTTAGTAAGGGGAATTTTGGGCTCAGTTGTGGTTGTTAAGTCGAGGACTACCTTAGTTTCTCATCCCAAACAATGAAGTTTTATCATCTTTCTTTTGAATACATCAGCTAAGAGCCAAGGTGGCGCAGCAGTTAGAGTGCAGTACTACAGGCTACTTCAGCTGACTGTGATCAGCAGTTCAGCTGTTCAAATCTCACTGGCTGAGGGTTGACTCAGCCTTCCATCCTTCCCAGGTAGGTAAAATGAGGACCCAGATTATTGGGGGCAATATAAATATACATTGCTTAATGGTGTAAACCGCTTAGAGAGTGCTTGCACTATGAGGCGGTATATAAGTCTCACAAATAAATAAACAAACAAACAAACAAACAAACAAACAAACAAACAAACAAACCAGTCTATTCCATTGAAATAGCCATGTAGATTGATAGATGTTCAAGGCAGAATACAGTTATGAAGATTCTTGACTTGCACTGGACAACCTTCTATACCAGAGAAATATATGAACCTATTCTATTCCAGGGTAGATTATAGATACTGTCACCCAGTATAGTTTATTTTGATTGCTACAGATTCTTTTGGATTTCCAGAAATCCTGCCATGTAAACAACATGTATTAAGTTCAATGCTCCCTATTCAAAGCATGGATACTGTTCTGAACTAAGTACTTCCCATGTGAAAGCTGATTACCAGAATACAAACCCTATTGGACATTTTAGGAAAAAAACATTCTGATGAATGTTGACCAACTCTGAGATATCAAGTTGTCAACTATTATAATTCCCCACTATTTTTCAGATTGATACTCCATAGCTCTATGTCTATGCAGGTTCTCAATCATCTAGGTCATGGTTGTTCAAAGGTGCTTTTTCTAAAAGGCAAATGGAATTTCTTGTGTATTTGTTTGTTTTCCTTTCAAATGTTTCACTTCTCATCCAAGAAGCTTCTTGGATAAGAAGTCCCAAAGGTGATTTTTCAAGAGGCAACTGGACTTTCTGGAATTCCAGAAAGTCCAGTTGCCTCTTGAAAAAGCACCTTAGGAACAACCATGACATGGTTGACTGAGAATCTCCATAGACTCTTGGATAAGAAGTGAAATGTTTTCAAAGAAAGAAGGGATGAGGGAGGAGGAGGAGGGGCAGGGGGAGGAAGAAGAAGAAGAAGAAGAAGAAGAAGAAGAAGAAGAAGAAGAAGAAGAAGAAGAAGAAGAAGAAGAAGAAGAAGAAGAAGAAGAAGAAGAAGAAGAGGAGGAGGAGGAGGAGGAGGAGGAGGAGGAGGAGGAGGAGGAGGAGGAGGAGGAGGAGGAGGAGGAGGAGGAGGAGGAGGAGGAGGAGGTCGTCCAGTTGCCTTTTGGAGAAAGCATGTTTGAAACTCCATAGCTCTAATTCTCTGGTTTTCTTAGAAGCCATACCCTAAGTCCTAAGGTAAATACTTCATAGTTTAAGAATAAGAATATTCCTATTCATTTCCACCTATTAATATTTTTTTTCAAAAAATGATAGATTGCTTTTCATGTTTGCAAAACACATTCCTACTTTCCTTCAACTTATCCATCCTTCCAACATTTATCACTATAATGATGGGGCCAAACAGAGGTGTGGGGAAGGTGCCCTATGATGTCAGTAGATGAAATACCCCAAACCGTAACCTTGTTTAGACAAGATTACACCGCCAGTACTGTCACCTCTTTGAAAGGAGGAATTTCTCCAGCATGGCAGCAACTGTGTTTAGAAATCAAATAGCAAAGTCATTTATCAACTGTGGAACTTGGAGCCTGAAAGCTTAGCTTTGCATCCGCTTACTGGTCAGTGATATCGGGAAAAGCCTAGCTGATAATGCTATCATAAACACGCCTGCCATTCCAGAGCTGAGATGTATTCAAGCCACCCCAGCAGTCTGCTGAAACCAATATCCTTCCATTGCTGGAAATAGATGGAAGGTGTCTGAAATTGTTATTTTGACTTGACATAGTTTTCAATTATCCACAGGACATTTTAAAAAAAAAAAAGCTTTCCTGGTTCCTTTTGTGGTGCTGTATTTGTGGTGCTGTGTTGAGATAAGTCAAGCTGATCCATACAAACATACCGTATTTTTCGGAGTATAAGACGCACCTTAGTTTTGGGGGAGGAAAACAAGGAAAAAGGCCTCTGCCTCCCAGCAATCTGCCAAACAGCAAACAGCAAACAGTACAGATGATATACACTGTTTGCTGTGTATTTCTGTGCAAGTGTGCCTGACCCATAGAAATAGCAAAGAATTGGAGAAATGTACATTATGGCAGTATATTAATCCCAGAAAGTTTTCTTAAATGTAATCACACTAACTCCTCCTAATTATTTAAATAGATCTACTCCAAACATGACTAAGTCAGGGTTTCTCAGCTGGCTTATTTTAATACTAATACTTAATACTAATACTTAATACTAAAACAGGACATTTCAGATTATACTTTTACAGATCTTTAAAATTGATGTGGCTTTCTGGAAGTATTCTCTGCTATTTAAAAGAAGATACAATAGCACTGGGCCTCTTCAGAGCAAGCATTTATTTTAAAAAGCTTCTTCATTTTGTTAAGTTGTCTAGAACAATAATAAAGCAGTCTTTAAAAAATAAGTCTAATAATTTGAACACTCTACAAACATTTAACAAAATAACATATTAACAGAATCTTCCTGCACCTAGGACAGAACTCACAACCTCCTGATTGTGAGACAAGAGCTCTATCGCTGAGCCACAGCAGCTCTTCTTGCCTTCTTGCAATTTCAGCAGTCTAATATTGCCAGCAGTCTATCTCCCAGCAATATGTCTCATCACAGCCACCTTAGTTTCAATTTCATTTTACCACGTGGCTTGCAAGCCTCTGTCAGCTGTAGGTTGGGAGGCAGTTTATCTCTTCTTGTGCTCTTCTTGTGCTTTGCCCTGTTTGCTGCAAAGAGGTAAATTGCTGGCAGGCAGAGGCCAAAGGGTGGAGGTGGCTGGGTGGGGCTACATTCGGTGTATAAGATGCACCCAAGTTTTCACCCTCTTTTTGAGGGTAAAAAGGTATATACTCCGAAAAATACGGTATTTATTATGAATGCCTTAATTGTCTATGACTGTACTAACCTCTACTAATCTCTTATAAAACAGAGAATGCTGAATAGAAGGACTGGGAGAATTGGGTTAGGGCTGTGCTGTAAATTTGGGCAAAGCCTGAATTTTAATACATGATGGGAAAATTGAAAAAAAACCAACATATAGTCCTCAGCTTATAACTACAATTGGGAACAGAAGTTGTCTGACTAAGCAAGGAAGCTATTAAATGAGTTGCACATAATTTTATGACAATTCTGCCACTGTTGTTAAGAGAATCACTGCAGGTCTTAGGTGAATCATGCTATCATTAAGCGAATTTGACTTCACCCATTGACTTTGCTTTTCAGAAGTTGGCTGGGAAGGTCACAAATGGCGATCACATGAGTCTGGATGGGGCATCCATTGTAAATATATGCTGGTTGCCAAGTACATGGAACGATGGAAATTCTTTTTGTTTCTTGGGAAACCTATCAAGACTCAAAAGAGAAGAAGGGAAAGGGAACAGGTAGAGATCAGTAACAGAAAATAATCATTTAAAAATAATGACTTAGTCATCTCTACCAATTGCTGGGATGTTTCAAAACACTGCAAGTTATATAATTAGGCAGAAAGACTCCAATTCTCCAAAAGGCAAAAGAGAAGGTCATTTCTCACTCCTTCCCCACCCCCAATTTGCAAAGAAACAGTCCTGATGGATGTGAATAAAACATTGTACAATCAGACTAAAGCTTGCGACTCCTTTATGAATAATGAAATGCTTCAGAAATGCTGAGGAGCATCAGGGCTCACAACTGCATGCTTAGTTCTGCAGTGCAATGTAGGCCCCAGAATGCATTACTACGTGAAAATATTTCATGTGACAGGAGGGAAAAGGATTAAATTATCCACTGAAGGGTAATCATATTATCTGTATTTCACTTCAATTTAGTTTAAAAGAAGAAGAAATTCTTTCCACCCTTGACTCACTCCTAGTTTTTGGAAGACTTTATATAATCAAAAGGAAAAAGAAATGCGATCCTTCAAGAAAGATCTGCTGGGATCCACTTCAGGGGTGGGTTTCTCTTACCTTCCCTACTGGTTAGGAAATGCGCGTGTCACGTTGGAAGTGTGCACTTTGCATGCACATTATGCTTGCGTGTACGTGCTACATCCAGGTACTAACCCTCTGCGTATGCGCAGAAGCCTTTGTGGATGTGCATAGGGTTCGTTGCCAGCCGCTTTCAAGTAGCAGCGACCGGGGAACTGGTTCAGGGGTGTGGCAAGCCGGCCATCACTACTGGTTTGGTGAACGGGGCCAAATTTCTGCCACCAGCTCGCACGAACTGGTCCGAACCGGTAGCAACCCACCACTGATCCACTTACCAAAGTAAGGGAAAGGCAACTTGTGATATTTAGGCAGGACTTCCTTGCAGACCAATTAATCTAAAAAGAAGAGTGGGTTATTGTTCAGAATAACATTCCTGATCATGTTCTTGTTTGCTCTTGCTCTGAAGAAGAACAGTTTTGCAATGTGAATATTCTATGTGTGTGTGGGGGGGGGGGGTAGAACAGGAGTCCCCAACCCCTGGTCCCTGGAACAGCACCAGGCCATGGCATGCCAAAAACCAGTGCGCACAAATAAGCAAAGCCCCATCCATGGGTTCCAGGCAGCATACAAAACCACACACCCTCCAGTCTGCGGAAAAACCTCTCTCCATGGAATCAGTCTCTATTGCCCAAAAGTTTGGGGGCCACTGGGATAAAAGATGTTCTGAAAGGACCTGTCCAGTTTCAGTACATCAGAGAAGATTCCTGGAGTTTAGATATCCACTTCAAATCTAGAGGTGGATACCTAAACTCCAGGACTTTCTTTAAGAGTTATTCAAGATGATGGCAGAAACCATGCAATCAAAATCCTTCTCATAAAAGGGGCAGCACTTTAATCACACAAGTGTCATTTTCACTTTTTCTTTTAACCTCCTTCCCATTCTGTAATAGTATGTGGAAATTTATTTATTTAGCATATGGCAATGTTACATTAGCCAAGAGACCATAATAGTTGTTTGGCTGCCAATGTTTGCCAGTCCATTCTGTTCATGTTTGTGCCTTTCCTTTCCTACTGGTTCGCATCGCGTCAGAAGTGCGCATTTTGCATGCACCATCACTTCACTCGCATGCACGCCTCCGTCACTTTGCGCAAATGACCCTCTGCACATGCGCAGAAGGTTCTTTCCAAGCCGCTTTCAGTAAGCGGCGAATGGAGGACTGGTTTGGGGGCGTGGCCAGTTAGCCATCGCTGCCGGTTCAGCAAGCAGGGGCAAATTCCCGCCACCAGTATGGGCGAACTGGTCCGAACCAGCAGCAACCCACCACTGCACTACAAGGATCTCCACACACTCATAAGACTTGATGGTGTTCTGCAACATCATACTGGGCTTTTCTTTTCTTTCTTTTTTAATAAATTTTATTAATTTTCTATTAATTACATTCCTTAGTGCTTAATATACAGTACATCGTGTTGTCTGGGTATTTCATTCGCTTAACAATACAAATGCCATTCTTACTCTCCACTCCTTTTTCCCAACCACTGGTAAAATAAATTCCAAGTTTGTTAATATTCTGAGTCTTCTTTCTGTTTGATTTTCAATGTAAGTCTGTCCATTTCTGCACAGTCTAGTATTTTCTTAATTATCTCTTCATCTTGCGGTGTTTCTTCATCTTTCCAATATTGTGTGAAGATAATCCTCGCTGCTGTTAAAACATAAATACATACTTCTCTTATCAAATTTTTCTGATATCATCCCTAATAAAAACAGTTCGGGTTTAAAGTCTACATGTTTCCCTATTATCTTTTCTAGCCATCTATGTATTTCTGCCCAAAATTTTCTTGTTTTAGCATTGTCCGAATACGAAGCCTGAATGTTAGGTAACATTGGTGGTTGGAAAAGCCCAGTATGCTGGGCTTTTCCAATCACCAATGTTACCTAACATTCAGGCGTCGCATTCGGACAATTCCAGCACCAGTTGAATTCATACTGTCACTTAAGGCACCATTTTTCCTACTGAAGTGATACCTATTTAACTACTCGCATGTAACATGCTTTTGAACTGCTGAGTGGGCAAAAGCTGAGGCAAATGACGGAGCTCATTCCATCAGGCAATACTAGGGTTCGAACCACTGGAGTACAGACCTTCTCCAGCATCATTAAGTCACTGAATCACTACGTCTTTTATGTGGGAATGATCTTTGGGGATAGGAGAAAGAATTGCTGGTTAGATAACAGTCAGATAACAGACAGCTGAACCCAGAGAAGATATGAGGGCATTTCTTGAATTGTAAAGGTAATGGGGGAGAGATGTTCTTTCAGACTTGCAAAATTCTGTTCATGTAATCTTATAATAAAGTTAGAACTAGTACTTGTTGGGTGTGCATCTTGTCTGGACTAGGCTGGTATCTCTCAAGTGGATGCTTCTGCTAAAGTCCTCTTTACTTCTAAAAAGAGCTCCAAAGTAGGAAATATACCAGGAGAGTCATTATTTCAGTGAGTTTCAATTTAACATCTCAAGATTGTTTCGGTTTTCCAGAAGGGTGCTGAAGAATGTAGCAAGTTACTGAATATCACACTTTCCTGGCTTAATGGAGCTGCAATCCACTTGATGGTAAGCAACAGGATTGGATTTGCAAAGCATATTTAACAGCTACGGTATTGATTTCCCTGCCTACTTAGAGCCATTCTGATTTGGACTGACTTGCAATAAACAACTGGGCAAAAGTCTCCTCACTTGTGAAGAAGAAATACATTATTTAACAAGAGCTAATCAATATAAAATGAGTATTCCCTTTGTTACAGGGGCACTATTGACAGAAGTGCTTCTTCCTTTTAATTTTTTATTATTTAGCATTGATTGTTGAAACCAAGTTATGGGTGTTGTTCTCTTTATACCTCTCTGCTGCCTGAGTTAGACCTGACCAGAAATCTAAATTCCCATTCCATAAAATGTCTCCCTAATGTGGGGGGAAGGGAGGAACCGGAAGGAAGATGCAAGAACAATCTGGACCATTTAGCAGATTTTTCAAATAAGCAATCTTGTGGCAATGTGGCAGGTTTCCTCTACTTTATATCTCTCCTGAAATGAGAAATCCTTATAAAAAAAACAATGTTATCTTCCACATCAAGATGAATTATGGTTCTGCATGGAGCAGTATTGAGGCTGGGTAAGCAATGCTGTTATAGGAGATGAGAAGGCTGAGCCCGAAGGAAGGGTCAAATGTGTCATCAGTCTTAAAACCTTTCATGCCCACAAGCAATCTAAGTCCAGCTCACCTTGAATCCCATTGACTTTTATCTACTGCAACTCTCTTTGACTGTTAGTAGTTGCAGAGAGTTTTAGTATACAATAAACCTATACATTCATTTGATCTGCCTTGACTCCTGATTTCCTGCACTTGACAGTTGCTGTGACAAGTACAGGTAAGACAAGTACTTAACTTATGACCACAATTGAGCCCAAAATTTATGTTGTTAAGTGAGACATTTGTTAAATGAGCTTTGCCTCATTTTATGACCTTACTTGCCACAATTGTTAAGTGAATCACTACAGTTTTTAAATTAGTAACAAGGTTGTTAAGTGAATCTGACTTCCCCATTTCCCTTGCTTGTCAGAAGGTTGCAAAAGATAATCACATCACAGCAGGACACTGAAAACATCATAAATATGAACCAGTAAGCATCTAAATTTTGATCATGTGGCCCTGGTGATGCTGTAATGGTTGTAAGTGTGAAAAATGGTCATAAGTCACTTTTTTCAGTGCCGTTCTAACTTCAAACAGCCACTAAACAAACTGTTATATTAAAGAATGAGATCTCATTTTGGCCTTCAGCAACCAGCCCATATTTGAAGCTGTCTGCAGTATCCCATGAACACATGACCATGATTTATAACAGAATAACAGAATAACAGAGTTGGAAGGGACCTTGGAGGTCTTCTAGTCCAACTCCCTGCCTAGGCAGAAAATCCTACACCACTTCAGACAAATGGTTATCCAATATCTTCTAAAAAACTTCCAGTGTTGGAGCTTTCACAACTTCTGGAGCCAAGTTGTTCCACTGATTAATTTAATTTAACTTAATTTAATTTAATTACATTAAATTAACTTTTAATTAAAAGTTCTTATAGGCCGCCCAATCCCGTAGGATTGTCAGGAAATTTCTCCTTAGTTCTAGGTTGCTTCTCTCCTTGATTAGTTTCCACCTATTGCTTCTTGTCCTGCCCTCTGGTGCTTTGGAGAATAGTTTGAGTCCCTCTTCTTTGTGGCAACCCCTGAGATATTGGAACACTGCTATCATGTCTCCCCTAGTCCTTCTTTTCATTAAACTAGACATACCCAGTTCCTGCAATCATTCTTCATATGTTTTAGCCTCCAGTCCCCTAATCATCTTTGTTGCTCTTCTCTGCACTCTTTCACTGCACTCTGCACTCTGCACTGTTCAACATCCCCTTTACATCGTGGCGACCAAAACTGAATGCAGTATTCCAAGTGTGGCCTTACCAAGGCATTATAAAGTGGTATTAACAGTTCGCGTGATCTTGATTCTATACCTCATTTTATGCAGCCTAGAACTGTGTTGGCTTTTTTGGCAGCTGCTGCACACTGCTGGCTCATATTTAAATGGTTGTCCACTAGGACTCCAAGATCCCTCTCACAGTTACTACTATTAAGCGAGGCACCACATATATATCATTTTTACCAAAAAAGTTAAATTTAGTTGTAGTCACTAAACGTGGTGTTAAATGCAGATGGTTCATCAAGCTCTAAAAAGGGGAAGGGAAAAAGTATTTTATTTAAAATATTATTTTAAAGAAAAGGTTTTGCATAACAGATAGATCTATGTGGAAAGCAGGTACAAACATACACAGAAAAACCACATATAAGGATTATATTTTTTCAAAGAATGATTTAGTTTAGTTTTGGAAAAATTAGTAATGGTTTAGCTTATTTTTCGGGGGGGGGAAAGGGGGATTATTTGTGTGTTTTAGAAAATTTCTAGAAAGTGTTGAATAAAACATAGGTGCAGGATGTTTTTCTTGTCACTTGATTTGTTACCAAATAAATTAACAGAACTCATTCACATACATTGTTAATTACCTACAATTAGGTAAATGTAATGACTTCATTATAATGCTGAATCAAGCAGGAGTCTTTTTTTTTTCATTTCTGCAGCCAAAAATGCCTTTATTCATTACCTGCCATTCCTCACTATATATTATAAGCTATAGCCTGCTTATGACCAAATAATCAGACTATAGTAGTAAAGAAGAATTAAGTCTTTACACATAATTGCACAGGCATAAAAACAATCCTGTTGTTAAATTAAAAGTTCACTAAAAGTTTGAATGCCACTGAAATAGTAGGAAGGCATTCTTCTGATCTTTTAATTTAAAATATGGTGAACTGGGAGTCCTCCAGAAAATGGCGCACTAAGCAGTGAGGTGATTTTTTTCCCCTGCTGACAAACAGCTGACTTTGCCACCAAAGCGAATTCTTTGGTGGCTTGCTCCCTAGATTTGAACAGGAACAACCAGAAATAACCCAAAACATGTTTAATTGTTAATCAACTGGTTGAATTCTGATTTATCCTATAACCCCTCACTGAATTTTAAACATGAATTTTTTTTTGTTTCTTTTTACTGTTTTATTTTGAAGTTATAAAACACTTTTACTTTTGCCTCATGGAAGTCCACATGCTTTCATACACATATATGCATTCTACAAAGTAAACTATATTTCATATAATGGTGATAACTTCTAAATAAATGCCCATTAGATCAGACTGTCGCTCCATAGAACAAATGTGCATATTTAGAACGTGTATTAATGAAAATGGAAAATGGAATTATGATCCACGTTGCTGGCTGGGGAATTCTGGGAGTTCAAGTCCACACATCTTCAAACTGCCAAGGTTGAGAAACACTGCACTAGAAGATCTCTTCCTATGCTGGCTGGGGAATTCTGGGAGTTGAAGTCCACACAGTAAAGTTGTCATTGAAAAACTCTAACTAAGGTATGAAACTCCAGTAATTTTTGTTTTCTAGATTTTTTTTTTTTCCGTCTGGTTTTCAAATGTTTTTATTTGCTATTGACTTGACTTGGAGATAATTATTTCTAATGTGTTTTGAATGGATGGATATTTTTAAAACTAGATTTTAAGATTTTTCAGCTTGGCAAGTTGGGTTGACAAAATTTGTCCTGAAAAGCAACCAGAAGCATTAGATGGGAGTGTAAAGCTATGAGAAGACAGTTTCCTGCACTCTTGGAAGCAAAATGAAATGCTGTGCACTTACAAAGAATTCCAGTTCCACCTGGCCAGAAATCCACTTTTCAGGATGCAAACCTCTGGGTTCACTTTTTAAAGGCCAATGTTTTTCAAGATATTTTATATGCATTGTAAAATATAGGAATGAGTGATACACTCTATGCACGTACACCAATTTGCCTTATAGTCATTTTCCTTTGTATCTACACACAATCCAAGCCACCTGACTTTAATTTTTAAGCATTAGAGAAGCAGGCAGGCTGTGAAACCAAAAGCCAACTTCCAGAATTGTCTTTATTTCAAGGAAAACCTCTGGGCCCCACACAGTCTTTCTCAAAATTCCTGGGAACTAAACATGGCTGATGGCCTGGCCCATGTTTTGTTTTATTTCCCATGGGTAATTTCCACACTCTGGCCCAGTTTTGCTTTGATTACTGTTTCTTAAATGATTTTTTTCCCCTCAGGACCCCTTCCCACTATTAAAAATTGTGAAGGACCCCAGGAGAGTTTTTGTATGGTTTGTATTTATCCAGCTCTATTAAATTACTAAAGGAAAATATAAATTTTGTTAGTAATTTATCCATAAATAATTAATGGATGCATTATTTGTTGCTTCTCATGATTGTTTGATGGGATTTTAATATTGTATCATTTTTCAATGCAGGTTGACAACTAATTTTGATTTTGGGGGTCCTTTAGAACAGGGATCCCCAAACTTGGCAACTTTAAGACTTGTGGACTTCAACTCCCAGAATTCTCCAGCCAACTATGGAGTTGAAGTCCACAAGTCTTAAAGTTGCCAAGTTTGAAGACCTCTGCTTTAGAAGATGTTGGAAGACTCTGGAATTCCTAGGACCACACTTTAAGAAACACTTGAAGAGATAATCCTTCCCCATTCTTCCTTGCAGACTGAGAATTTGGGAAACTGAAGTCCAACATACCTGTATCAGGAAGTTATCAGCGAGGGGCAGACTGAGCTGTATACAAAAGTTTATTCCTTCTGTCAAGTGCAGGAAATCAGCAGTCCCAGCAGTTTAAATGAATATAAGTTTACTGCAAGCTTAGGCTCTTTGCAAGAATCTGACTCCTAAAGATCAAAGCAAATTGACAATAGATAAAAGTCAATGGAATTCAAGGTGAGCTGGACTTAGATCTCTTGTGAATGTGAAGGGACTCAAGACTGATGATGCATTTGACCCCTCCCGTGGGTTTGGTTTGGTCATCTCCTACACCATCTCTGTAACAATAAACTTATAAAGATGGATCTTGGTTTTACATCTTATAAAGATGGATCTTGGTTTTACATCTTAGGTCCGCATCGGTTATTACTAGGTATGATCATTACTCGGGTATTACTAGGTATGGCTCTAGTATATTAGAGTCTCTAGCAAGACAAAACTAGCTGAACTCTCAGAAGGTAGAGCCAAAAAGAAACAAAAACAGGACCAGTTATTCACCAGGAAGAGCTACTGGAAAACAGCAAAATAGCTAGAATATAGGGATAGTTGGTTTATATGAAATCTACTTGGACGTGACCATATAATGATGAACAGAGTGTTTAAATGTTGCATCAACATGTAGCTAGGAATGTTGAGATTGATAGTTTCTTCAAAAATTAAAAGTATTTTAAGAGCTATTTGGTTAACAAAATAGATCATGTTTCCAAGCCAGCCTCAAGGACTTGGCTTCTGGTCCCTAACTGTGGCTGTTAAATTATATATTGTATGAAGCACTTTTGATGGACATAGTTATAGAAGCCAATCTGTTATAGTGGACAAAAACAGACCTCTCAAAACCCACGCTTATTAAATTCAAGACATTCCTATAAGAGACAGAAAATATGACCACATAAGAACATTTCTTGGCTTTATTTCAGTGGTGTGCGAGCAATCTTTCTGAAGGAGGGCAGGAAATATCATTTTGAAAGAAATGCTATCCATCATAACCGCCTGAAATTGAGCAGAAACAGAAAGTTAAGCCCAGTTAGCCTGACTTACACACAACTACATACCAAATTTAATTGGGATTTCTTGCAAAAATGTTCAATGTGTCTTCCTTTGCAAAAAGAAAAAAATACAGAATGAGAAAATGGAAATATTTAAAGAAAATAAGTGAAGCTAGGAATGAACTTCAACCCAATGAAAGAGTCCATACTTTGCAATCTAAAGGCCTTACATTCAATCTTTGCTATCTCCTGCAGGTAGAGTGAATAAGACTTGTGCCAAGTAGCCACCACTAGTTAGAGTAGACAATATTGGACTAATTTAATCAAATATAAAACATCTTCATTTCTGCATTAGAAATAAGTTTGGTCATAAATGCAGCTTCCAGTGTCTAGCACTATTATCCCTACTGTCCAGATGTTCTGCTAGAGGTCACAATTCAGCTGTTTGTTTGTTTGTTTGTTTGTTTATCAAATTTATTTTCTGCCCTTTTCATGGTTCAAAGGGACTTTTGGTGCCTTACAACAGTAACTGAAACTGTACAGTATACCACCCATAGCATAACAAGATAAATATACCATATTTTTCAGAGTATAAGACGCACCGGAGTATAAGATGCACCTTAGTTTTTGGGGAGGAAAATAGGGAAAAAATAATCTGCCTACCAGGTATTCATCTGGCTAGTGTCCTTAGTCTGGTCAGCTTCAGCACATTAGTTTGCTGGTTTTGATCACACTGCTTGCTTTTTATCCCCTGGTTGGGGATAAAAAAAACAGTTTCTAAAACACTTCACTTCTCTCTCTCTTCAGAGAGAGAAACAATGAGAAAAGCAGGCAAAGGGAAGATCGCTTGGCTAGCAAAGCACAGAAATCGCTTCACTCGTTAGCACCTCATTAGGGCTGAAAAAAGGCTCAGCTGATTGTCGGAGGGAGCAGCAATGAAAAAAGCAAGCAAAGGGAAGATCCCATGGAAGATCGCGTTAGCACCTCATTAGGGCTGAAAAAAAGCTTAGTAAAAGCTACATTCGGAGTATAAGACACAGCCAAATTTTCAGCCTCTTTTATGGGAGAAAAAGGTGTGTCTTATACTCCGAAAAATACGGTAACTTCCTTACCATAACTACCATAAATAGGAACCTTTATCATAGTTAAAACAAGATTCAATATTAATCCCAGATTGGATTAGGCAAAGGGATAATTTATTTATTTATTTAGTTTGTCTATAAATGCCAGTTTAGTCTGGTAGTTAAGGCATCAGGCTGGAAATCAGGAAACTGGGAATTCTAGTCACATTTTAGGCATGAAAGCTAGCTGAGTGAGTTGAAAGAGTAATCAGCCACTCTCTTTCAGCTCACATCATCTCACAGGGTTATTGTTGTTGTTGTCGTGGGAAAAATAGGAAGAGTAGTTCTCTGCCTTGAAATAATAATAATAATAATAATAATAATAATAATAATAATAATAATAATAATGATGATGATGATGATGATGATGATGATGATGATGATGATGATGATGCAGGGGAGGGAGAGAGGGAGGGAGGGAGAGGGGGAGGGAGGGAGGGAGAGAGAGAGGGAGGGAGGGAGAGAGAGAGAGAGAGAGAGAGAGAGAGAGGGAGGGAGGGAGGAGAGAGAGAGAGAGAGAGGCCTTCCTTCCTATTTCCCAGATATGCCTTCATATCCTTTCATATCCTGTCCAAATTCACAGGGGGTGAGATGCCCGACATTTTGGTGCCATAGGAAGCATCAGCTCTTGAGTGATGTACTGGGGACTGCATTTAAAAATTATGCAAAGCCAGAAAAAAGAAATGAATGGTTGATTAATTTCATTAATACTGAAATGAAATACAATTAAAAGGATTAATTTGCATGAACCTAATCATCTCTCTGTTCCATGTCAACTTTTGGAAGAGCTGTGAAGGCAAAGGTTGAGGCTTCCATGCCTTCTTTGATGTGGAATTTACCCTGAAAGTGTAGACATGATTTGCACTTTTAAATTCTTAGTTATCATTCCTTTAATCTAAGTGACGGGTGTGTGTCTGCATTTCCATTTCTCTGTTTTCTCTCTTTGGATAAAACTAGTCAACAGTCGTCCTCTCATATCACATCTATTTCAAATTTTAAGAGTTGCCTGGCAAAAAGTAGGTGGGGAAAAGTTGGAAAGGCAAAGCAGTATTTTAAGACAATTTGTTCACTTATTTTTTGCCCACTGTATCCCATAATAAACACAGCATCCCTGTTTTTGTTTTTAAGTAAAGGGACTCATTCTTTGGGTAGTAGGTTATCCTGGTAGAGAGAAAAAAATACATATTTAAAAATGGCAACCTGAAATTTTCAGGATCTATAAAGTCTAAACTAGCCCAAAGTGTGAACCATTAAGTTATCCTATGAAGAATTTGCAGGCTCTAGACCAGCCTTTCTTAGCTAATTCCTCCTAAACGGGAAGATATATAAATTGCTTCCTATTGGAGTAGAACCCTGTCTTTTGTTAGATATTCAAGATAGTCCAAACACAGCCAGGAGTATTAGCTTTATCTTAATTGTAAATTTACATTAACAGAATCTCTTTTTACTTTTTTGAAATTTAGGGATGGTTTCTTCTGAATCATTTCCGATGTAACAGAATAAACAGAGTTGGAAAGGACCTTGGTCTACTCCAACTCCCTGCTCAGTCAGGAAAACCCTATACCAATGATGGCGAACCTATGGCATATGTGCCACAGGTGGCATGTGGAACCATATCTGAGGACACATGAGGCGTTGCCCTATGTCAGCTCCACCATGCATGCGCACACTGGCCAGCTGATTTTCCCCTGGGGACAACAAAAAATGGCCCAACGGCCCAACCAGAAGTTTGGAAACGAACTTCCAGTTGGCCTGTTGGGCCATTTTTCGCCATCCCCAGGGTTCAGGAAAGCTTCCTGAAGCCTGAAGACAGCAAAAAATGGCCAAATGGGCCAACCAGAAGTTTGTTTCAGTGAAGCCTGTGTGCATGCTTGAGGGGTTTGTGTGCATGCATGGGGGGCAACACGGGCGTTGTGTGCATGCATGGGGAAGGGGAGGGCATTGCATTATGAGTGTAGGCACGTGCAAGCATGCTATCGCGCGTGTGCACCCTTTTAGCACCTGAGCCAAAAAAAGTTTGCCATCACTGCCCTATACCAATGATGGCGAACCATTTCAGACAAATGATTGTCCAATCTCTTCTTAAAAACCTCCAGTGTTGCACTAAATTGACAATTTTGATCAAAGAAAAAAAAGTACTGGAGACCGTTTCTAGACTTTGTGCTAGGATGGAAAAAAATGAAACTTTGATTTTGGGTTTTACTGATTAGATTGATTTGTCGTTATAGAAATGGCTAGTTTATAATATTATGGAAAAGTAAAAACTTGAGATTCAATGTTAATGCTTTATTCTACTGCAACAGATGGAGTCTGATGTCAAAGCCTTTTTTTCCCTCCCTCCCCTCCTCACTTTTCTTTCCCCTTCTCCTCCCCACTGTGTTCTACTATTTGCTTTCGTATTTTTGTATTCTATTTTATAATTTAATAAAATGTTTTAAAACCACGGGTGTCAAACTCACCACGTCACGTTGCCGTCACATCACATTTTCCCAGCTGGCGTGGGTGTGGCGTGAGCGTGACGCCTCCGGCCTGTGTGGCACTATTTTAAACTAAAAAAAACCTCCAGTGTTGGACCACCCACAACTTCTGGAGGCAAGTCAATCCACTGACGAATTGTTCTAACTGCCAGGAAATTTCTCCTTAGTTCTAGATTGTCCTCCCCACTTCTGTGGACTGAAGTACCTTTTACATCCAGTCTGCAGCTCTTACTTCTGTCCTCCAAGGTCATTCCCACATACCAAGTTCCTTCATTGAATTAGGCTGTGGAACAAATGGAACAAAGGTAGGAATTCAAAATGTTGAAATGGCTGTGAACAAATCTTATCTGCCTTTATCCCCTGTATGATAATATTTAACTTTGTGAACATTCCCTTTCAGTTTGCTTCATGCCTAAGATGGAACTAGAATTCAGTCTCCCAGCTTTTAGCCTGATGCTTTACCTTTACATCTATCTGACTTGGCTCTCTATGTACATTTTATATATATAATAGATATAAATTGGGAATTATTTTACTGTCTCACTCACAGGTGTTGTAAGGGCATTGTCAGGACTGGGAGTTGGGAAGCCTATGTTTGCAAGGTAGAGAAGATGGATATCACATAGGATTTTTTGTTTTTATTTCCATTTTTTCCCTATCTTCTCTTGCTTGCTGAGAGTGAGGGAGTCATTTTAAATTCAAAATCATCCTCCTTACAAATAAATATGTGATGGCTTCACAGTCATGAGCATTTTGGTAATGTTCAATAAGACATAAACCTGGAGCACTAATCCAAACCTTTGGCTCAATATTGTTTATTCCATCCTTGTCCCACTCCAATGTCGTCCAGATGTGTTGGCCTTCAACTTCTTCACTTTCCAACCACCAGGAGTATACAGCTGGAATGAGCTATTTTGTCCACTCTTGATGTGCCAACACATCAAAAAATTCACTTCATTACTTCCGAGGAAAAGTACCCTGAATTGAAGCAAGAATTGAATTGGGCTTATTTTTTAAAAAACTATCGCAACATTACTAGACTCAATAAATTTTGGATGCTTGGTTCATTTGTGAAGACCCTGAAGACGCTTGCATTGTGCTTAAAAAGGGGCCATGATTGTTTCTAAACATATAACCTGGGAGAGTTGTGCCAAAATTCCTGTGGGAACCAGGAACACTGCAAATAACCCTACATAATATTTCACTATTTTCTATTTTCAGACCTGCGCTTCAGACTGTAGTCAACCCACATGCTTTTGTTCCATAATTTATGGCATTCACAATTTATGGATAAGGCACAAGTTTTGAATGAAGAAAGAGAAGAAGGGAAAAGGTAGTAGGAAGAACTGGCAAAGGGTAAAGACACGAAGAACCAGTTTCAGATTCTGTCTGAAAAGCTGCATTATCCAGCTGTGGAACAGGAGCTGGAAAAATAATGAGCATTATCACTATTGAGTCCAGACATCACATTGTACTGACAAGAGCATTCATAAGGGGGACCAGCAACTAAGCAGTGTGCAACTATGAGAAAACCACTATTTGTTTTGATGCAACATATGCCCGCTGTCTTTTCCTAATTAACAAAACTTACTTAAAGGCAGACAATGTCAGAACTCAACAGTAGAACCAGTTGGTACACTTGCCAAGTTTTCACATTTAAAAACATTATTTCCTCTAAGAGGGTTCAAGGAACAGAGCAGAATTGACCAGGTCAGGGGTTTGCAGGTATTCGATAAGGAATGTTGTACTTCACCATTTCAGTAATAGATTTAGGGAAGGGCACATGTTGTGGACATGTGATATTTGCAAATATAATATTCAGTATTTGGCTCAAGCACAAAGAGTCACCCAACAGCATTCCAAATGAGGAGGTGTTCCTGGGATTTCAATTCCAGCTGAAATCATTTGTCTGGGAGTGAGTTCTAATAATTTAATTAGATCTTTTAATCAGTGGCATATATATATGGCATCAAAACAGAAATTCTAACATTCTTCAGGTGTATTACAGAAATGCTTTTCATGTACTCTTTCAGATATCAATTTATTAATTAACATTTTAGTCAAAGAATAATTAAATAACACATTGAAAATAATTCCAAAACTTTACAATAAGGTATTTTTCAATTTATCAGATGAATGCTATTATTATTGGTAGAAGGATTAGATTATTCTAAGTTTTCTTTTCATTTTCCATTGCAGTAACAGTCCATAGTTAAAACTGGCTGCTCTTAAAATACTGATTAACCAAACTTATAGTTGCTTTGTCTATTTAATTCAAAAGGTTATGATAGGCTAGGATACAGTATTTATCTATTTATACTTTGATAGAATGAACTTGCCTCTAAATCATTGCTTTGTCTGCAACATACTGTACATTTCTTACAAAAGCTGTAATGGTTCTGTCATAGAATAAACTGATCTAGAGTTACTTTTCAAACCAAAAATAACAGCCCACCAGCTGTGTCCTGCAAATTGAAAAATCTGTGTTCAGCTTTTAGGCAGTAGCTCAACAGCAGTCAGAGCCATCAATAACAATAAATTAAGAGGGTGTTGTTGATTTTTTTAAAAATTCTTTTTAAAAGAAATGAGTAAGGCTATGATTCCGAGGATGAGCACACCAACACATTGATACATGCTTCTTGCTCATGTAATCACTCTGTGTGAGGTCTGGAAAGACAAAGAAATGAACAAATCTTTTGAACATTCCCTAATCTGAACAGCACTGATGGAAATCCAGTGTAGGAACTGAAAAGCTGTAAATACTCTGAAACAAACCATTAAAAGAGCCTGCAGTTGTGCTGTTGTAAGTAAATCTGGTATTTGACTGGATCATGGCCAAAAGAGCCGATTTTCTTTCTAATTCTCAGTCTCTATGCCCATTTTGTAATGGTGCATATCAGTTTTTTGGGAGGGTTGTTTTTATTTATTTATTTAAAAGACAATTTAAATTTTGTCTCTTAATACAAGTAGACTCAAAATACTCAGAAATCTTTTATTATTGCACCATAAATTTCATAAATATTCAAGGAACTTTGTGTAGGGTAAGAATGGTGTCAGATGTGAAGATCTTAGAATGAAAACTTCAATATAGTGTTGGGAATTAGATAGACCCTCTTACTGTATGGCTACTTTGTAGATTAATTCATCCAGGCCATAATTCTAAGCCTGTCAGAAATGTAAGTCCCAGGCTGCAGTTAACTTAATAATAAACATTGCGTTTATGGAATCTGTTACATTGGTTAAATTTGTTTGTGAACTGTGAAAGTAAGGTATTCTGCACACCAGGGGTTGCTCAGTTTTTACGAGTTGCATTCAGTGTTTTGGCTTCCTCTCCAGTGTCCTGCTTGTTCTTTTTGACAGCTAAATGAAAAGTCTGGTACACTTTGTCTACTGGGAAAAGCCACCAGCTTCTGTGGAGCAGTTAGAAATTTAAGAATTTAAAATATAGCAAGCTTGATGGTAAAAGAAGATACTGACTTCCCAACATCTTGAACAAAGAAGGAAACTGTTTTATGCATTCATTTGTTTGGCTATTCATTCTACTCAGTATATCTTTTAACCATTGGTGAGAATTTGATGAGAAAGGACTTGGTTGCCTCTCAATAATCAAATGAGATAAAAATGAAAAAAAAACATTGTTAATTTAATGGGATACATTTGTATTTGCTTAATTATTACTTAAACATGTTTAATTGTTTAGCCTAGAAGGCTAACGAGGGATGTGATAGCAGTTTTCCAATATAGGGTTGTCACAGGGATAAGGCGCTGGAGTTATTCCCCATAGCACATGAGAATAAGACAAGAACAAAAAAAAATGTTGAGACTCTAGAAAGAGTGCAGAGAAGAGCAACAAAGATGATTAGGGGACTGGAGGCTAAAACGTATGATGAACGGTTGCAGGTTGTATGGCTACTTTGTAGATTAATTCATCCAGGCCGTAATTCTAAGCCTGTCAGAAATGTAAGTCCCAGGCTCCTTCCTTCCTTCCTTCCTTCCTTCCTTCCTTCCTTCCTTCCTTCCTTCCTTCCTTCCTTCCTTCCTTCCTTCCTTCCTTCCTTCCTTCCTTCCTTCCTACCAGAATGACAACTTGTACTCACCCTGATGATAGTAGATATCACTTTAAAAAAATCCAGGCTGATAAACCAAAATTCACAACCTTAGATTCTGATCTAAGTAGCAAAATGCATGTGCTACTTGCTTAGTTTGCAAGCACCTTCATCCATGAACAGAAAAGCCCTAAAGCTGGAAGTGAAGATAACAATACAGCTCCCCCAAATTCAGGACTTGTTCTGAGAGTTAGCACCATCAGGATCCTACTAATTTTGAAACACATCACGATCTTCAGATATTTTGAAGGGAACGGCTCTGACAGGTTCCAAAAAAGCCAAAAAAAAAAAAAAAACCACACCCCTCACTCAAATTGAAGTTTTTCTAAGCAGTTTCCTTTATTCTTCCTCATGTATAGATAATTTTTTTTCCAAAATAAAGCAAAGCCAGACTACTTCCACCATTAAAGATATATTCTGAGACCTTTTACAAAGGTAAAAGGTAAAGGTAAAGGTTCCCCTTGCACATATGCGCTAGTCGTTCCCGACTCTAGGGGGTGGTGCTCATCTCATACCATAGATATAGCAGTGAACTAATGCAGAGCCATTAAAAATATGATTCCACAAGGGAAAATTTAGAACATAACCAAATCCTTGGCAATTTTTTTATTAAAAACATCTCCATAGATTTCAGCAAGGCCATTATGCTTCAAAGCTGAAGAGCCAGTGCTGTCAGAAGACGTCTCCGTGGTCATGTGGCCGGCATGACTAAATGCCAAAGGTAACAAAGATGGTCCCTATTTTTCTGCTTGCATTTTTACATGCTTTCGAACTGCTAGGTTGGCAGAAGGTGGGACAAGTAATGGGAGCTCACTCCATTATGCGGCACTAGGGATTCGAACTGCCGAACTGCCAACCTTTCTGATTGACAAGCTCAGATTCTTAGCCACTGAGCCACTGTGTCTCTTTACGAAGGAGCCATCTTAATTCTTCTCCTCCCACTCAACCTATCTAATCCTTTGCTGTCTTTTGCACATTCTGGAATGCATTTTCTCCCTCCTGGGAATCCAGGCTAGATTCCACCAAAGGATCTCAGCTAGATGCTTTTAGTGGGAGAAGGTCTTCTCTGCATTTCATCACCATTCTCCTGAACAGTATCTTGATTTATCCCTCTGGACACAACCCTGTCACCACCACTAGAAAAAGAAAAAAAAAATCTGAGGGTGTTGCTTCTTCACTTGGAGGACAATAAACAATGAGCAACCACAATGAAAAAAGAGTTAGCAGGCTCAAGACCATGAATCTCAGCCAAATCCAGTGATGCTGATCATCATAGTCTATCATATTATTCTCTTAACTGTCTTTGTTGCCTCCCACCCATCCCAAGTAATAAAGCTAAACACACAGGGTGATGTAAATGGCCAGAGCCAATAAACATGGAAAAAGTGTTTTCCCTTGATCGAAAACCCCTCAGCACATAGATCTGGACCCAGCATATGTTGATTGCGATTGGATGACAATAAATACAGCCTGGAAAATAAATTGTATAGCAACTTCTTTTCAGCAGTCAAGCAGAAAATAGTAGGCTGGTATAGAATAGAAATAGTAAGTGGCAAGAATCTGTGGGTTTGGAACTGTAGAGGGGTTGGCAAGGATCTACTTTCCAAACCTCAACTTCAGCTATATAATTATGTTTAGATTTGGCTTTTTACAGTCTGTAGTATTTTGCTTGGCTTCAAGACTGTTTGGGAGTTTGGACTTTCTGGAGCTGCCTCTTAACTGATGATGTCGAAAGCTGCCAAAACTATTACATAGATCATGCTAA
The DNA here is from genome assembly GCA_023053685.1 of Diadophis punctatus similis. Lineage (NCBI taxonomy): Eukaryota > Metazoa > Chordata > Lepidosauria > Squamata > Dipsadidae > Diadophis > Diadophis punctatus. The sequence continues at coordinate 36,980,656 of JALIGW010000007.1, read as the reverse complement.
GCAGTAAAAGCCCTTGGGATTGCGAAGATCTTTGAAAAACCCATTGGAGGGTCATGTGATTTCAGTTTCAATAAAATTCTGTTCAGAGAAATGAAGTGAAAATCAACTCATTAAAGCAAGCCAGAGTGAAAAGAAGAAACAAAGCAGCACGTTTCTTACTTATTGTCTCACCCTGCACAACACAGTAAGATGTACAATGCAGGGAAATTTAAAAAATAAAGATGAGTTTTGTTTTTGTTTTTCCAGCCAGAGAAAGTTATGGATATATAGAGGTCCTTAATGTTTTCCTCTCTGAATTTTTCATTTGGTGCATGTATTTTTATTCATTTATCTATCAAATTTAAAAGTAGTAATTGACTTGCAAACACAATTGGGGACAGAAATTCCATTGCTAAACAAAATAGCTTTTAAGTGAGTCATGCCCAGTTTCATGACCTTTATTGTTATAGTTGTTAAGCAAAACATGCAATTCTGAATCATGTGGTCGTTAAGCAAATCTAGCTTTCCCCATTAACTTACTTTGTCAGATGTAAAGATTGCAAACGCAATCATATAAGACCAGGACACTGCAACCATTGTAAATACATGCCAGTTGTCAAGTGTCCAAATTTTGATCATGTGACCAGGTGGGATGGTCATAAATCAGTCTTTTTAGTGTCATTATAACTTTTGATCAGTCACTAATAAATGTTTGTAAGTTGAGCACTACCATGTATGCGACCGCCCATCTCCTGGAAAGAGATTTTACAAAAGTTATCAGTTAAGTCATCAAGTTATTTATAAACATTTCCTTATAAATCACAATCTTATCTATTCTCAGCTATTGCCCAGATTGTCATATTCCAGTAACCTAGTGAGTAAGGAAGCAGAAGGCTATGCTTCTGCTGACAGGGATGTTGCAATCATCCAAAGTAAAGCCACCCTATATGTAAATTAGAGAAGTTTCCAGAAAGAATTCCAGAGAGTTATTGGCAGAGTTAGAGAATTCCAGAAAGTTATTGGCAGCAGACAGCAGGCCAGGAAGGTAAAACGTGGTTGTATGTCTTGATGATTATGCCAATTCCTTTCATTTAAAATGTCCACTGCCAAAATCCTATCATTTTGCTTAGAATTTTGTTTTCAACCCCTAATTGGCTCTGTTACTAAACTCCTCTTTTCTCCTAGTAATTTTTTTCTTAATTACCCTTTGCCAAGGTAACTAGGTTACTTCCTGACCTTATTTCTACTTACAGGAGTTTAGTTTTTGAAGTGAGATATTGAACTCATCTATAATTTGACTAGCTCCATTCTGGAATACTGGTTTCTAATATAAATTTCTTCCTCTATCTTCTTTTTCAAAGTTTTATTACCATTTATTATGAGATAAAATACAGATAGAAATAATGATGAAAAGGAAAAAGAAAAGTGCAAAGGAAAAGGAGAAAGGAAAAAAGGATAGTGACTTCTGACATTTTTCAGTGCAGTAAAATCCAAGAAAAGTGTAGGAGAAGAAAAGGCAGTGCCTGGGGGAAGAGTCAAGAGAGGTATCAGTCTGGAATTCTTATGTGATCCAGGTCAAGCTTTCTTAAACTCAGTTGTCTCTTGTCTAGTGCCAATTTAGTGCTGATATTAACTGATTTGTGTATAGGCTTGAGCAATAAAACTTAACTGAAGCTTAATGTGTGGTCCTGATTCTTTGCACCTTACAAAACATTACAACCTAAACCTTTTGCTTCCCATTTCTAATTATTTCAGACCATTTCTCTAGCAACAAAGTCAATGTAGTCAATAAAACCTAAAATCAAAGTTTCAAAAAAAAAATTCTCATTCGAAGCACAACGTTCAGAAGTGGTTTCCAGCTGGAAACAAAGCTAGATAAATTGTTTTCTTTCCCCTATCTTTTTAATATATTTAGGCTACCTTCTAGCTTAACAGTCCTATGATTCTCTGAGTATCCTCTGTAGAGTCTTTATTACAATCTGCATCAAATCACATTACACACTTGTACGGTTTTTTTCTGACTTGTTGCTGTCCTAGTATTAGAATAAAACCTCAGGTGAATTTTATGAGGCCCAGTGTCTGTAGTTCTAGCCAAATTCAAAACAATTTTTTAAATTGAGTGGGCCTCTTTCCAAGATATTACACAACTCTTCTTTCATAATAATGTTATATTTTTTTTCTAAGCCCAGTGTGGCAAAAGACCTTTGACTTCCACATTCAGGAAGATTAGGTAATACCCTACAATGTTCTCCAAAACTGGCAGAAGGAAAAACAGATGCCTTATAAAGTTGAAGTTGAAAACCTCTCCTCACTTGCTAATGCAATTAAAAAGATGTCTTTTCCCCCTGTGAAGCCCCGTTGTTGTTGTTGTTGTTGTTGTTGTTGTTGTTGTTGTTGTTGTTTTATCAGTTTCTTCAGAAATCATATAGATTTTTCTGCGGTTAAATGTAATACACTAAGCCAAGAATAATGCTGAGTTTGTTTTCAGAAATATAAATGAGGTGAACTTCATTTTAATGAAAGTGGACAATTTCTTTTTGCCATTGTTTTTTCTTATGTGCTCATGCAAAAAAGAAAACTTCATGACCAATGTAGCAGAGCAACAGAAGGAGAAGAACACAGGGTAAGGCAGTGTTTCTCAAATAGTGGGGCGTGCCCCCCTGGGGGGGCATGGAGCGATGCCAGGGGGCACGTGTGACCCCGGGGAACATGCATGGTCCCTCTCGATCGATTCCCCCAGATGGAGAGTGTTCCCAGTTGCACGCTGTTCTGAGCCCGGAAGAGAATGAGGCTAGGTGGGGCAGGGCGGCTGCATGGGTTTTTGTTGTTCTTGACAGGCACTCCGGTAGCCATGATCGACGGGGCAAACCTGCTGCTGGACAAGGAGGAGCATCCTCTGTAGCTGGGAGAAAGCTTGGAATGGCATCCTAAAGCCTCCTTCCACACCATTCGCTGTGAGTGCCCAGCAGAGGCGGTGCCTATGGGCCAGGCCGGGACCCCAAAACATCGGCTTGATTAAGCTGGCCTGGCCCCGTGTAAAAAGAGGGCCCTAACCACGGGTAGCCTATGCCTGCCTAACCAAAAACAGGCTCCACTGAGTTCAGTGTGACTTACTCCAAGGTAAGTGGGTAGAGCAGCCTTCCCCAGCCAATAGTTTGCTTGCAGTTTATAATCAGTAAAATAATAAATATTAACACTAAAATTTCATTGGAGCCAAGATCGGAGAGTTGGGGGGGGGTGCAAAATGTTTACTTCTTCCTAGGGGGGTCGTAACAGAAAATAATTGAGAAGCACTGGGGTAAGGGAAGATGGCAGTCAAAAAGTCAACTTGGCACCTCAATCCCACATGGTTGAGATTGTCAACTTTTTGAGTGCCCTTTCAGGCATGCTTGAAAGAATGTTTCAGGCCCAATCATTCTAGGCCCAAGAATATATATCTACAGTATATGTCACTTCTCATTTATCTTGTACCGACCTCATTTACAACTATCACAAGTTATAACCATGATGGGTGGGAAGACTATCTGTAGGATAAATGGGAAGTGACATATACTGTAGATATATATTCTTGGGCCTAGAATGATTGGGCCTGAAACATTCTTTCAAGCATGCCTGAAAGGGCACTCAAAAAGTTGACAATCTCAACCATGTGGGATTGTGTGTTAAGTGAATGTTGCAGTTGTAAAGTGATCAGCACAGTCATTAAGCGACCACCACTGTCATGAAATGAATCCATGGTTTGCTATGGGCTAGTTTTGCTTGAAACTGGAAGTAAATATCAGTTTTCAGCAAATTTTTGTAAATCTCAGTCCTATGACTGCAGGATGCTGCATACAGGTAGTCCTTAACGTACAGCCACAATGGAGCCCCAAATTTCTGTTGTTAAGCAACACATTTGTTAAGTGAATTTTGCCCCATTTTACAATCTTTCTTGCCACAGTTATTAAATGAATCTGTCTTGCCCATCGACTTTGTTTGTCAGAAGGTTACAAAAAGTAATCACATGATCCCAGGACACTACAAATGTTATAAATATGAGTCAGTTGCCAAGCATCTCAATTTTAGTCATGTGAGCATCGAGATTCTGCAATGTTTGTAAGTGTGATGAGTTATTTTTTTCAGTGCTGTTGTAACTTCAAACGGTCACTAAATGAAGTCAAGAACTACCTGCATGCCTGTAAATGTGGTGTGGTGGCTAAGTATCCAAAGTGCGGTCAAGTGACCACTGGATGGTGACAGTCAGAACTTTGAATTCAGGTCATAAGTACCATCCAGGTAGGTGTTTCAGATCTTTGAATGGTTGCTAAGTGACAGCCATAAATCAAGGACCTATCTGTAGTGGGGAACCCCTGCTTCAATACATACTCTTTTTCTAGAATAATAGCCTCACAGCTCCCTGTAATTTTTGGCAGCTGGGACAGGCAGCTGGAGTGTGCTAACACTGTATGAATACCTAAATTTTAAGCACATGATAAATCATTCGGAAATAGTCTCATCCCTTGACCTTCTTTCTGCATAAGCCATTTCCCAGTATCTTTGTGAAAAATGCCCGCCTATAAGACATTCAATAACATTTACATAAATCAATCTCCTGTCTTGGAAATCAAGTGGATGCACAAGGTGGTAAGTCTTTATTGCGCTTTCTCTTCCACCATGGTACCCTTGTAGGTTCTCAGGATTTGAGCTAGTGGCTAAGGCACTAAATTAGAAACTAGGAGACCAAGAATTCTAGTTCCGTCTTAAGTACAACGCCAACTGGGTTCCTTGGTCCAGTCACTCTTTCTCCCCTATGAAGAAGGCAATAGCAAACTGACCCCAAGTCCCTCCCCCCCAAAAAAAGACACATACTGCCTACCTTTTGGAGTCATTACAATATCATACAACTACCCTTCCAAGAGGACGGTGGAATCCATCTTAGTATTCTTAGGAGCAGTGCCAGTCCATAATATTCTACTATCTGAGATAAAGTTCAAAACTGAGTCGCTTTTTAGCTGAATATGGCCTGGCAATGAAACAACAACTTCATTGCATTTGTGAACAATCTACTAGTAGTGATAACCCTTAATGCAATCCTCAACCTCGTTCAAAATCCATCCTGCCTCGAAAAATGAATGGACTTGCCAACTGCCTAAATTGGATGTCTTGCACATTATTATTAGGGGAGACAGCAAAAAACATTGATATCCCCACTCTGTCAACACGATACTATATCAATTTCACAAATATTCCAATTTAGGCACCTTCTGACAGTTCCTGAGCAATAGAATCTTACCTCATATTTTGTTTGTATGTTTTTGCTTCTTTTCCAGCTCTACAATATTCTGTACAATGATATATAGTTCTTAAAACTAGACCTGGTATTCCAAGTATGACCTCATCATACTTATTTATAAGGAATTTACAAGGCACACAGATTTATTTCCTAATAAGTCTTCACATGAAACCTGCTTGTCTCTTTTTTTTTATTCCCAAACCTGCCATATAAAGCTGGACCTTTCCTGCTTAATAACCACTATCTCTTTACTAAACTGAATGAATGACATATCACCACATTTGGCCCTTATTTTCTTAGCTAGCATTGCTATTTTTAAGCAACCTGATGTTTTCTTTTTATGCCAGAATAATTCAATCATAGTTGCTCTGCACCACGGATTTGTTTTACAGATTCTGACTGCAAACAGATTCTCCTGTGATGAAGAATAACAATGCAGCAAAATTCAAATGCTGCTGATAATTTCATTCTAATTTCTTGAATTTAATAATCTCTTGATTATAAGGCAATTGAGGTTTTTTATTTATTTATTTATTTATTTATTTATTTATTTATTTATTTATTTATTTATTTATTTATTTATTTATTTATTTATTTATTTATTTATTTATTATGGTGTTCTTATATGCCGCCCAACTCCCGAAGGACTCAGGGCGGCGTACAACAGAAAAAATACAGGACACCAATTTATAAATAACACATTAAAACGAGATATATAAAAATTAAAAAACACAATATTTAAAATCATCCAATACCCATTCAATAACCATACATACTTGGGGTGAGCTTGAGTGGTTTAGACTCTACCCCCAGCCTGCAGGAAAAGCCATGTCTTGACAGCTTTTCCGAAGGCCAGCAGAGTGGGGATAGTTCGGGTCTCCGGGGGAAGTTGGTTCCAGAGCGCGGGGCCTGCCACAGAGAAGGCTCTCCCCCTAGGGCCCACCAGGCGGCATTGCTTGGCCGACGGGACCTGGAGGAGGCCAACTCTGTGGGCCCTAACCAGTCGAAGGGAAGTATGAGGCAGAATGCGGTCCCGGAGATAACCTGGTCCTAAGCCATGAAGGGCTTTAAAGATGGTGATCAACACCTTGAATTGGACCCGGAGACCGATGGGCAACCAATGCAGCTGGCGGAGTATAGGTGTCACGTGTGTGTACCTTGGCACACCCACCACAGCACGCGCAGCTGCATTTTGCACCAGCTGAAGTCTCCGGATTCTCTTCAAGGGTAGCCCCATGTAGAGCGCGTTGCAGTAGTCCAAACGCGAGGTGACAAGGGCATGAGTGACCGTGAGTAGAGCCTCCTTCTCCAAGTATGGCCGCAACTGGTGCACCAGGCGAACCTGTGCAAAGGCCCCCCTAGCCACAGCAGAAAGATGGTGATCCAATTTTAGCTGTGGATCTAGGAGGACCCCCAAGTTGCGGACCTGATCCGAGGGAGTCAATTTTGCTCCCTCGAACACCAAGGAGGGGCAGTTGACATAGTCCTTAGGAGGCAGTATCCAAAGCCACTCAGTCTTGTTGGGATTAAGTCTGAGTCTGTTCCTCCCCATCCAGATCCTAATGTCGTCCAGGCACCGGCACATTACATCAACTGCCTCCCTGAAGTCAGACGGGGTGGTGATGTACAGCTGGGTGTCATCAGCGTACTGGTGGAAACACACCCCATGTCTGCGGATGATCTCCCCCAGCGGTTTCATGTAAATGTTAAACAGGATGGGCGAGAGAACCGACCCCTGAGGCACCCCACATGATAGGGGCGAATGGAAGAGAATGGAAGCATATATTAGCAAGGTGATTAAAAAAAGCTAAGTCATATTGTTTTTTTGAATCATTAAGATTACACTTAATGGTTACATAGATCATTGTGGAGAAAGTAACTAAGAGTTCAAAGTGACTGGATTACACAATTCATCAATCAATATTACACTAAAACTATGATTCCATATATACAACTTTTGTAAATGGTTTAGATACAGTGTCCTGTTCAAACGTGAATATGCAATGTGGTATTTTATTTTAAAGTTATCCTCCAAGCCTGGGTCCATTAACCATAGTTACTGTTCTAAATGCAAAATGTACAAATTTCACTGTAAATTATCAACTTGTATATTAGAACTTAAAAAAATTTCAGATACTCCAATAAATTTTGTTTATGGACAATGCTGAATTTAGAATTATTGAATGAGATGGAAACAGTGTGTGTGTAAACATGTTCTGACATGTTAATAATAATAATCTTTTGTACTTGTAACAGTACTGTTACATATACCAAGAATTCAGAAATTGATATACTAAATGCCAAATACATAAGCACCATTTTTTTTTCAAACGATAATAAAAAAAGAGGTTAAACCTGTTGCACATTCCCTTTTATCAGTAGTGGGTTCTAAAACCCTTTACTACTGGTTCGCATGCACGTGCGACGCTTCTCCGCATACGCAGAAGCATTCTGGGTGGATGGGCGGAGCCTCCCGCTGCCGGCACTACCGGTTCTAAGAACCGGGCAGAATTGGGAGCAACCCACCGCTGTCTTTTATGATTCCATATCATAGATATTACTCAGTTAGATAGCATCACCTAATCAGATTTGGCTGATCTTGATCTAGTTAGTACTACTTAGACGGGGAAACCCCAGTTATATAGACTAAAATGGAAAATTGAAAAGCACCCCTGAAGAAGATAATAGCAAACAATTTTTTTTGACAAGAAAGTTAACTGAATATGACCATGTCAAGTTTCATTTGAAAGAGAAATGACTTTATATTTTTCACAATTATTAGGTTGCCCCATCACCATTGGAAATATGAACCCAGCAACTATTTTTGGCAACTTTCTGGCCTGCCCTATTATCTGATTCATGGAGCTTCTCTGTTTGAGTATAAAACAAGACATTGCAACAAGGAGTCCTCTTTAAACAGAAGCAATCCTTGATTTAAAATGAGGCTATAGTTAGTTTTGGTACAGTATCAATCACTTTGCTCTATTTAGATATTTGAATATTTGCTTTTTTCCATTCTTTCCCAGGGAAAAGTAACACCCACATATGAAGGAGAAATTTCCAAATAGTTTTGAAGTTTATATTTCATATTGGTTCTCAAGAAGGCATTAACTAACTGTTTAGGATAATTTTAACTCAAGAAGAGTCTATCAAAACTCACATATCAGCATCAGCTAAAGCTAAAAACAAGGAGTAATTGAAATCTGAGCTGGGTGGACCATTCCATTATTTATTATTTATTTTATTTTATTTTATTTTGTTATTCTTATATGCCGCCCAACTCCCGAAGGACTCAGGGCGGCGTACAACAGGGAAAAATACAAGAATAATCAAAATACACATAATTAAAAAAACGAGTACAAATTTTTAAAAACAGTATTAAAACAACAACATCCATTCAACATCATATATACTTGGGGGGTGATCTCAGGTGGATTAAGCTGTCCCCCCTACCTGCAGGAAAAGCCATGTTTTAACGGCTTTTCGGAAGGCCAGCAGAGTGGGGATGGTCCGGGTCTCTGGGGGTAGTTGGTTCCAGAGCACGGGGCCGGCCACAGAGAAGGCTCTCCCCCTAGGGCCCGCCAGGCAGCATTGCTTGGCCAACGGGACCTGGAGGAGGCCAACTCTGTGGGCCCTAACCGGTCGGAGGGAAGTATGAGGCAGAATGCGGTCCCGAAGATATCCTGGTCCTAAGCCATGAAGGGCTTTAAAGATGGTGATCAACACCTTGAATTGTACCCGGAGGCCAATGGGCAACCAATGCAGCTGGCGGAGTATTGGTGTCACGTGGGTGTACCTTGGCACACCCACCACAGCACGCGCAGCCGCATTTTGCACCAGCTGAAGTCTCCGGATACTCTTCAAGGGTAGCCCCATGTAGAGCGCATTGCAGTAGTCCAAACGCGAGGTGACAAGGGCATGAGTGACCGTGAGTAGAGCCTCCTTCTCCAAGTATGGCCGCAACTGGTGCACTAGGCGGACCTGTGCAAAGGCCCCCCTAGCCACAGCAGAAAGATGGTGGTCCAATTTTAGCTGTGGATCTAGGAGGACCCCCAAGTTGCGGACCTGGTTTGAGGGAGTCAGTTTCGCACCCTCAAAGACCAAGGAGGGGTAGTTGTCATGGTCCTTAGGAGGCAATATCCACAGCCACTCAGTCTTGTCGGGATTGAGTCTGAGTCTGTTCCTCCCCATCCAGATCTTAACGTCGTCCAGGCAACGGCACATTACATCCACTGCCTTCCTGAAGTCATTACTCCTTCCTTCCTTCCTTCCTTCCTTCCTTCCTTCCTTCCTTCCTTCCTTCCTTCCTTCCTTCCTTCCTTCCTTCCCTCCCTCCCTCCCTCCCTCCCTCCCCTCTCTTGATTTCTGTTTTCTCTGATCTGTTCCTACTTTCTCATTCCTGTATTCTTTCTCCCTACTTTGACTTTCTATTCATTTTTTGAAAGTTTTCCAAACTGGGTTGCAAGTCATATAAAGTTTAACTCAAAGAATATCTCCAGCTTTATGGTTTGTAAATATAACATCCACAATAAGTCAGTTGTCTCCAAAATTCTGGAGAACTTGAAAATCCCAGCCCATGATATCTAGAGATTGCTTAGCTAGATTTCTGTTTGCAATGCTGTTGACTGATTTCTAAAAGCTAACCATACACACAAATATGATTTTTTGGGGGGGACACCATCAGATAATCTCAAGCTAAATCTCTGGTCCCGGTGACCAACCCAGATTGGATCTTGCAGAAAAGGAAGTTTTTAACAAATCCAGGAAGAAGTCAATGACAATCTATTTTAGTGTTGTTGCCACAAAACTTCCATGGCTATGCCCATGAGCAATCAAGCCAGATTTTATCTTTACCTTATCCCTGAAGGGCACCAAGTTGGGGAAGGCTGCAGTAAGAAAATGCTATACTTAAATCTCATGAAGTTCCCTCCAGCAAGAGCAGTCTTAAATATTTTCTTTCTCAAGAAAGAGACAAAGAAAATAGAGGCAAGGGAATCTCTCCTTTATTTGATTAATCTCTCTCTCCTCATTTTTTTATGATAAGAAAAGGTAGCTGAACTTTCTAGACAACCTTGAGGGAGAGAGTAGGTGGAAGTAAAAATTCCCTGGTGTTTCCAAGCTATTCCAAGCCAGAAGTATCACTTTACATACTTTTTCATTGCACTCAGGAGAAAATTGTGGAAATGTTTCAGCAATCAGTTACAAATGGGAAGTTAGAACGGGGCTTAATGGGAGCGTCTAATATCTTTCAGCATTTTTGTTTCTCCAGCATTTTACATCTTTTTCTGTCTGTCTGACTATCAGTCTCTCTTTATATATATTTTTCTGACCAGCCTTCGGAGTAAGACATTTTAAAGTAAACCCTTCACAAGGCCATCAAAAGAATTAAACTGGCCTGTTCCTGTACAATTTTTAAAAAGATTAGATTTCTTTACACTGCTTTTCCAAATATCGTTTTCTTTCATTTTCTTTCATGCTTATTTATCTGTTGTAGGCAGAAACCCCCCCCCCCTTTGAACAACATGCTGGGCCTTCATTCTCTGCAAAATGGGAGCTAAATTCAATTTACATTCCATATGTTGAATATTATTCCATTTCTATTGTGTGGAAATGAAGCACAGGGACAGGGATGTCTGTGAGTGAGTCAAAAAAAGGTAATATGGAAGCCCCCAGTTTGTAAGTAAAGCCTCTTCTTTAAATGTGTCATGAAGAGATTTCTTAGTGTCATGGTTCCTATCTTGACAGCTTTTTACCCCTACATAGGCAGCATTCTGTGGTGATTCTGAGGGAAATTCTGAGACATTATCATGGTACTAGCTCTGCATCCTTCTAAGTTTATTTTAATTACAAGGCCTGAATATTAATTACCAGGAAATATGGGTAGTCTTCAACTTGGGACCTGAATTTCCAATGCTAAATAAGATGGTGGTTAAGTGAGTTGGGCTCAGTTTTATGTTGGCTGTTTTGCCATAGTTGTTAAGCAAATCATGCAGAGTTAAGTGAATCGCTCAGTTGTTAAGCAAATCTAGTGTCCTCCATTGACTTTGCTTGTTGTAAGCAATCTGGGAAGGTCCAAATAGCTATGACTTGATGCCAGCATGCTGCAACCATCATAAATACAGGCCAGTAGCCAAGCAACTGAATTTTGATCATGTGACCATTAGAATGCTGCAATAGTTTTAAGTGTGAAGACTGGTTGTAAGCAGTGGTGGGTTCCTACCAGTGCGGTCCACTCTATAGCACCGGTAGCGGCCTGCTGGTGACGTCACAGTACCGGTGCAGTCTGTTGCCAGTGCCTGGGCGCCGCCATTTTTTTTTTAAAAATTTTTTTTTTAAATTTTCTTCTGCGCATGCCCAGAAGCCGAGCTTCCGGTACTGCGCATGCGCTGCCTTCCTACCCCACAGTGAGTCCAAGCAGGGGAGGATGGCTGAGGGAGCACGTGAGACGCTGAAAGAACAGGCGGCAGGAGCTATCTCCATTCCCCTCCCTTCAGCAGTCCGAGAAGTCACGAACACGCAGTGATGATCCTAGGCATTTTCGCACGTTCAAGGCTTCTCGAGCTGCTGAGGGGAGGGGGAATGGGCGGCAGCACCTATCTCAGTTCCCCTCCCTTCAGCAGTCCGAGAAGCCACGCCCACCCAGTCACATGGCTGGCAAGCCATACCCACAAAATAAGCCACGCCCACAGAGTGGTAGTAAAAAAAATTAGGAACCCACCCCTGGTTGTAATTCAATTTTTTCAGTGCCGTTAGAACTTCAAATGATCACTAAATGAATGGTTGTAAGTCAAGGACTACCTTTACTAGAAAAAAATGTGTCATTATATTATTGAGAACTTAAATTAACCTATTCATCTTCATAAGATATAAACTAGTGAGAAACTGAGCAACTCTTTTATCCCCTACATAGCCAACCAAAAGCTGGTTTCATATTATTTTGGCCTATTTACATATGAACATATGAACAAGAAACCTGGCTTCATATGAAGCAGAATCTATCATTTTCATGGTTGAAAACTGATCTGGATAGCAACTTTTTCCTCTGTTTCTTAGTAGAACCTGGAGTGCAAAGCATTTTTTTTAACAAAGCACTCCGTTAAAAGAATTTAGTATAGGCTTCCCATTTAGGGATTAAGCGGATGAAAAATATGGTTACCAATGGCTCAGATAGTGATGACACTGGCTATAAATTGTCCAGAGATAGTATGTCTTTCTAAACCAGTTACAAGTAGTGATTCAATTTGGTTTGGTTTCTCTCAATTTCTCATTTTTGCAAAGTTGAGGTCATTAATCCTGAGAAGTGGGAGGGGATATAAAGCTCATCTTTAAGAAGCCTATTCCTCTAAACAGATGCTTCTGCACACACACACACACACACACTTTATTTGATGTACATAATTTCTGAAAGTATTTCCTTAACACGTTTTTCTACATTATTTATTTATCAATTTATGCAATATACATTTTAACCATTTTTTCCTGCAAATTTTCAATTTCTATGAAACTGGGAGAAGAGTGATTTTGAATACTGTGTTGGTGTGTTGGTTGCAAAATCCAAAATTATACAAGCTGGCATTCAACTTGCACATTTGTCCTCATTCCTACCGTATCAGCTGCTGGAGAATTGAGAATTCACACCTTTAGCTGTAAAGTGTGCAAAATTCTCTGCTCACACCATCATATGTTTCCAAGTGTCATTCAGGCAGAATAAAATGTCCTTTGTATTAAATATGGTTCATAGTTGGCACTTGCTAATAATGCTATGTGTGACACCTTAATTTAAAGATTAGTAGCCAGAACTGTTGCCTTGGGTCCTGTCCTCTTTTTATAAAAATTAATCACTACATTTAAGTCCAGTTTCCTGCAATCCCGATAAAGCTTAAGTGTTAGCACAGTCATTAGCAACCAAAGGGGAATATTTGGACAAAATCCTGCCAGTTTGCATGATTAAGCAACAGTATTGATATCTAATAATCTTCATACAAGATAATATTTACAGGGCCATATAAATTTTTTTAATGAATGATTTGGGATTTCCAACCACTGGGAGTTGGTTTTTAGCTTGTTTTTCTTTGTCCTCCAGCAAATGTTTTAAACTGCTTTCTTGGGCGGCTTAGAGGCATTCATTTCTCATGATCGTTTCAGTAAGGAGGTGTGAACTTTTAACCTCCCACCTCCCTGCGTAGGGTCTTATTCATAAAACACAACACAACACAACACACACACACACACACATGCCAATGTAATACATAGTTTGGTCTATATGGCCAAGAGCAATTACATTTTATTCCCTACTCAGGAGAACAACTTGTCAAGTCTGAAGGAAAAAAAAACAAAACAAAAGCCAAACACCCTGCAGGCAATTAGGGCTGACTTATTGAAGAAATACTGTCTTTCAGGAATAAAAAAAAAATCTAGTTGTTTCTCTATTCCAGAATCCAGGTGAATATACAAAAGTGACATTTCAGTTCTTCAAACCTCTCAGCTCCCTGCTCCATGGTGATGGGGCCGATGTACAAGAACTGCTTATCACCTCTCAAGCGGAAATACAAAACTTTTCCACCGAAATGGTAGATATTTTCTGCAACAGGAGAGGAGGAAAGAAAAGATTTTTGAGAAAGAACAAAATCCTGAGAAAAATTAAAAGTTTCACCTGGTTTCATGAGAAAGTGCAAAATGTTTTTTGGCCCATTTGTTGTGCATTTTTATAACTGCAACCTATACAGGGCAAACTCTGAGGTTGTTTTTTTAAAATGCCTTGTATTTTTGACATGTATTCCAAGAATATAGGCCAGGAATCACCTTCAAAAGTGCCAGTGGACTGGGGAATACACTGATGACAATCGTGAACTGCAAATTAATTTTCTAAATGATGAGCCAACTTTTGTAAACTATTCAAATCTCTCTTATTAATAGCAATATTTACTTACTGATGAATATATATCAAGTCACCAGTGAAGAAGCTGCTCTTCATTTATGGCCAGGAGATTAACTAATAGCCCTCCAACCTTCTTAATATTAACTTTCTTGGATCACACCAGGCACATTTTTAAACATTGATCTTAGCCTTCCAAATTTAAACAGAATTAAAATGCCCTTGTAATCAGATATACATGCATGTCCAATATCCTGTGGAGTTTTAAAGAAATATGAGCTTAACTTTTTGCCATCTGAATAAAGATTGTCATATATTTAAGCTAGATATTGCAGAAATTTCACATAGTAGGATCTCTGGAATTTTTAGTATTTTAAGATTGAAAAAGAGGGAAGGGTGTGCATGAAAACATCTCTAAAAAAAGAAATGTATTGATAACCATAGGATAGCATCCTACACATGATGTATGCAGACTGGCTCATGCCTTATAAAGTATCCATCTGTTGGAAGTTAAACCCACCCCTCTCCTAGAAAATGAAATATTTTAGGAAATATTAAAAAGGCAGAATATTTCCCCTAAAAGAGAAGTAGAAACTCAGAGGGACAAAAACTTACGCACCTTTGTCAATGGGCCATTAAGGCCTGGGCCAGTCTATTCTACACAACAAAGATAGGATTAGCCCTCTGTCCATCTCACCACATGTTACCTGGGAAGTTACATCAGCCAGCAAGGTTTAACAGACAGCCTAAAAAGTTAGCTAAGACCCCTGTCTCCTGGGAGTCTGACAACCAATCAGATACATTTCCTATACAGGAACAGGAAACTCTTAAGTTGGGGCCAAACAGAGGGTATAAAACTCATGCACTCTCAGCATCTTGGCCCATTTTTTGTCTTCACCCAACATCTTGAAGCATGTGATCGCCTTTTCTGTTCAGGAAATCAAGCCATGTGCTCCTGTCCACTATCAAACCATCTTTCCAACCAGTCTCCATGTTTCCAGTGTCTTTTTCCCCACTTGGAACTGAACCCAGATGGACATGTCTTCCAACATATCCACAGCATATTAGAATATCTACCACCAATCTCATGTCTATCATTTGACTTTACAAACTAGAAGCAGTGACTGCAATATTCAACACCCCATTTCTGAATCTTAAAGGACATTCAGATTGCTTTTACAATTAGTATTTGTTTCCCAAAATCCAAGTGCATTTTTAAGATTGCCACTCTGTTTCACATATTCCCAACCCAGCAGTAATGCAACCAGTAAAAGTGAGTGTGACTGTGTTTAACTATACTTAGAAAGCAAAGAGGAAATTGCCCTTATCTAGATTTCAAAATCTCCCAGCTGGGTGTGAGGAAGGTTCAAGGTTCTCTTGTGTTTCCCCTTCTGACAGCTATCAGAGTTGATTGAGCTACTGGGTGAAAGAATGACTTATGACTTAATGCAAACAACTTGAAAAGCTAAAGGCACAGAATAGCTTCATAAATCAAGATAAGGTTCTGCTGAGAGCTGCCACAGCCAATGTTCATTGAAGTGGAATTTCTGATGAATAGAGCCATTAAGAATCGGTACTCTGTGTTGATAATATTTAATATCACAATATATTTCACTTTTATTAGGTGTTATTTTTAGAATATTTTGTCAACATGCATACACACATGGTATATACATGTCATCCAAAGCAGTGTTTTAGTTGAGGGCAGGTCTGGAATATGAAAATCTTATGATATGTTAGCTGAAATTATTTTATAATCCTTCCATAGAGTCCGATCATCTTTGCTTTCAGTGGCTGCTGGATTGACTGTCTGTATTAATAAGAATGACTGAATCTCACATGAACTGTGGGACCATCTAAAAACTTTCACCTTGGAGAGCTTTTATGTGTAGAATCATTATTGCTCAATGATAACTTTTAGCCTAACTAATACTGATGATCTCAAAAAAGCAGAAGAGCTCTATCTGGAGATCTCTCTCTCTCTCTCTCTCTCTCTTTTGCACCATCAGAAAGGGCAGAGTTGTTAACTTGATTGTTTCTTTTTAAAAGCAGATTCCCGATGTGTTTTTCAGGTGGAATTGGTCAGTAAATTAAGGATGGGAAATTTGCATCTTCAAGGTCCCATCTCAGTGTCCTTTATGATTGCACATTTGCAAATATGGTAATATCATAATGGTAATATATGGTAAAAGCCGCGGTGGTGCAGTGGTTAGAGTGCAGTACTGCAGGCTACTTCTGCTGATCACCGGCTGCCAGCAGTTTGGCAAATCGATTCTCATCAGGCTCAAGGTTGATTCATCCTTCTGAGGTGGGTAAAATGAGGACCCAGATTGTTGGAGGCAATATGCTGACTCTGTAAATCGCTTATGAAGTGGTCTAAGTGCTATTGCTATTGCTAATACACTTGTTGAAAATCAATAGAGAGTTTGGTTCCAAATTCCAGTTTGGTTTAGTGTTAAGGCTCCAAGCTAGAAACCAGGAGACTGGAAGTTCTAGTCCTGACTTAAGCATGAAGGCTAGCCTAAGGGTCAGTCACACTTTCTCAGCCCATGAGTTCAGGCTTGGACAACAAGCTGCCAATCAGTCAATTCCTGTCACAATCAATGAATCAACTCAAAGAATCATATCAATCATTGGTTGATTTTAAAAAAGTAGACCCTACATCTGTGGGAAATACACCAAGAAGATCAAAAAATTGTCAACAACCAATAGTATGCATTGCATTGATATGACAAATACATCATAGCTCTTACATAACCTTTCAGACTGATTAAATACAAATAAAATTGGCTGTAATATAGGGGGGGGTCATTGCATACTATTTCTAACACAATAAGGATTTTCTTGTGGCGAGATGCCTACTTTACCATGTAGTCAGGAAGATAACTCTTCTTTTCTCCTAGGAAGACAAAAAAGTCTTTATCCTGAAAATATTCAAGCCAGCACTTAAAGATAGAGGCTTGACCCTCTTAACAAGATCACAATTTCCAGGAAGTTAAATCAATCCAAGAAATTAAGGAGCAGGCTTTTGCTTCAGGAAATATGTTTGCCTCTTGGGAATGGATAAAACAATTCAGCTAAAAATATCAATTGTGCTTTATTTGATTGCGAGCGTTTAAGACTGATTTATTGTCTCTAATACACTTATGGTATTGCTCTGATATTTTTATTCTGTCTGGTAAGTTATTGTACCTTTGCAGTATTTAATTTTTTATTAGTTTATCAAAATATAAAATACAAAGAAAAATGAAAATTAAAGGAAAGTAGGGGAGGAAAATAAAGATGTAAAGGAAAAGAGGAAAAAGAAAGAAAACTCTTTTTAGCACAGTAGAAGAATGTTATTACATATACTTCAGCTTTTTACATTTATATGCTAGCAACTTTCTATAACAACAAACCTATCTAATCAGCAAACCCAAAGTCAAAGTTTTATTTTTTTCCCATCTCAAGCACAAAATCCAGAAGCGGTTTCCAAGTAGCTAAATTAACTGCTTCAATTAAAGAAAATAATACAGCTAACTTTGTTTCTACTTGTCGTATCTTTGCAGCAGTTATGGAACTTTAAATTTGTTTGCAGAAGAGTTCCTTATATTATTTAGAGATCCTCATCCACTAGACATCTTCTCCTAGTCTTGGAATAGTCAAGATGGTGGCCCATAAGGGTTTGACTGAAGTGCTGCCCGTTTTGTGTGTGTGTGTGTTGAACCAACCTGTCCATTATTTTGACTTTGATGGCCACAACCTGTGCTTTGTTTATTTATTTGAATTTATTAGCTGCCAATTCCAATGAACTCATTTGTTTATTTATTTTATATCTTGCCTTTTTACTTTATAAATAATTCAATGGAACAAACATACATAATACTCCTTACTCCTCATATTTTCCCTACTACAACAACCCTCTGAGGTTAGTTGGACTTAGAGAAACTGACTGGCTTAAAATCACCCAGCAGGCTTTCATGGCTAAGGCAAGACTAGAACTCACATTTATGGCAATTTAGCATTCCTTTTTATTTTTTTCTGCTACCAAATATTTTATTTGTGACTATTTAAGCAAGACAAGAAAAGCTCACATTCTCTCAAGAGCTTTTTTTAAAAAGAAAAGACATTTTTTTAATGCTTGTGAGATTGAGCTATTCCTAAAGGAAGGAAAAGAGTTGTCCTGCAACTCATGCTATAAACCTAGGTGATGGTTCTATACTATTTCTTATATTTTTAAAAGCTTTATGTTTGTGTTACTGGCTAGTAATGAATAAAGTTTGAGGAACTTCTATTTAACTCACTATTTATCTCACTAATTTTCTGGAGTTAAGGAGGAAGTAAAAGGTGGGAGGATGCCGAAGTGGCGCAGTGGTTAAAAGCAGCACTGCAGCCTACTTCAGCTGACTGCTAGTTCAGCAGTTCAGCTGTTCAAATCTCACCAGGCTCAAGGTTGACTCAGCCTTCCATCCTTCCGAGGTGGGTAAAATGAGGACCCAGATTGTTGGGGGCAATATGCTGAACTCTGTAAACCGCTTAGAGAGGGCTGTAAAGCACTATGAAGTGGTATATAAGTCTAAGTGCTATTGCTATGCTACCAGGACAGGAAAGTGGAACCAAAGGACTTCTGGAATAGTACTTAGACTTATATATCACTTCACAGTGCTTTACAGCCCTCTTTAAGCAGTTTACAAAGTCAGCATATTGCCCCCAACACTCTGGGTCCTCATTTACCTACCTCGGAAGGATGGGAGGCTGAGTCAACCTTGAGCCTGGTGAGACTCAAGAAGACAGTTGAGACCTTCCCTTTTTTTTACCTACAAGTAGCCCTGCCACTACAAAAATAAACAGATACTGGTGAATTCAAGTACTACAAAATTCGAGGGGGGGGGGAGAGAATGAATATGATATGACTTGAGAACCTCTGTCATTGTCCTGACCTCTGGTCCTTGCTAAATGCTCTCCATAATTAGTAAATGTTGCTCACTTTTGTTAGAAATTCTACTAGACTTTTCTTCATTCCATATTTGCTTTTTACTGGGATTCCCAGTTATCCTCCTGAAATAAACAGTTAGTAAACATTATTTCTACCCTTGAACTCAGTCAGTTTCCCAGATTAGCTCTGTCACTCATGCTGAACTGGATGGATATGAATCAATTCAATCTGATTCTGATCAGGGGTGAAATTCAATTTCTTTCCCTACCGGTTCTGTGGGTGTGGCTTGGTGGGCGTGGCAGGGGAAGGATACTGCAAAATCTCCATTCCTACCCTACTCCAGGGGAAGGATACTGCAAAATTCCCATTCCCTCCCCACTCCAGGGAAAGGATATTGCAAAATCTCCATTCCTACCCACTCCAGAGGGAAGGATATTGCAAAATCTCCATTCTCTCCCCACTCCAGAGGGAAGGATATTGCAAAATCTCCATTCTCTCCCCACTCCAGAGGGAAGGATATTGCAAAATCTCCATTCCCTCCCCACTCTGGGGCCAGCCAGAGGTGGCATTTGCCAGTTCTCCGAACTTCTCAAAATTTCCACTACCGGTTCTCTAGAACCTGTCAGAACCTGCTGAATTTCACCCCTGGATAGACAAGTGGATTCACCGCATTGAATCAAGCCAGTCAATTTAAATCACTGATTAGCCTGAGCTATCCACTTGAATTACTAATTCCAATCAGATCAGAGTCAATCCATACACTATGGAACACATTCCTTTGATTGATTATTGCCATATCTGAAAGAAACATCTATCACAGGATAAAATAAAAGATGAATAGAACACCTGGCCTGCTTTATAAGTGTCAGGTGTTTTCACAGGATGCTGAGGTGCTGTTGACCAACAACAGCCAATTTCCACTGCTTTCCCTGCCTGGAGAATCAGAGCAGGTATGCAATGCTGGCAAATTCTCTAGAAAGCAAAACCTGATAATGTTGCCAACAGGTGATTGAAAGCAATGCCTTCTAAGCTGTTGTTTTCTAAGAAAGCACAAGGAGTTTCAAGAAGTCAACTCCTGTGTGCAAGAATTCTTCAACATACATAACAAATGCCTACAAGTTATTTTCATGTAGCAGTGAGTGTTGCTAGCAGGAAATAAAGGTTTCTATGATTACTACTATAAAAGAATTGCTGGGTCAGACCATTTGTCTATCTAACCCAGGATTACAGAGTTTATTCTCGATTTTGGCAGCTACATCTCCATCACTTGCAATGTGATCTTTTTAATTGGGGATACAGGGTTTGGAACTAGGACTTCCTTTATGCTGAATGTACATTTCACCACTGAACTATATACCGTATCATGTTGTTTGAAGCTAAAAAGAGCCCTTATACTTCAGACCAAAGGATCATCATCTCCAGGAATTGTTATCCACAACATTCTGGACTAGGGTACTCCAGGGTAACCAGATGTTTTTGATTACAAGTCCCATCATCATTCACCATGTGGCTATGGCTGGCAAAAGTTAGAGTTGAAAACTTCTTGAGTGATCCATATTAGAAGAAGTTGGACTGTCAGAAAGTGGTTTTTCAGAATCTTGGACAAGATCTTTCTAAGTTGAACTCTAAGCCTTTTGCATACCAAGCATTCTAGTGCTGACTTACAGGTTCTCTCTGATTCACAAAATAAAACATACCCATGTCACTCACATTAAGTACAAAGGGAAAGTGAGAATCTTCAAGCATTATACTTTACCCCATTTTACACATGCATATACATACACAAACACATATAATTTCATCAGGACCAGTAAGGATCTTAACTCCATAGTGAGACCTTCCAACATGGAATTCTGCTCCTAATCAAAAATGTTTTTCCAAATTTTGAGCATAAAGAACTTTTTCTTGGTTCAAGTTATATCTTCCAAATCACTTTCAGTGGATCAAGTCCATTCAGCTCCATATTAAGCCAACTCTGGTTCTTGTCATGAATCATTTTTGTCTTGTCCTTTAAACAACAGTGGAAGCTTTTCCAAAACCAACACTGAATTCCAGCATCCAAGCCAGTTGTTAATGCTTTGCAGGGTATATTGGATCCTTTCCTTTAGTGGGGGTTATTTTCTGAGGATATTTTTCAACCTCAAATTGTTCCCTGAAGACCAATCCTGATCAGCTGAGTGGTCCTGTAATGGGGTTCAAATGTAAGAATTGAACTACCCGGTCTCCTGGCAGCTGTCTCAAAAATTGCTAACCCAAATGGATGAATTTTCCATCTTATTAAGGTGACTCTCCCCCTAATGGGTATATCTTCTGTTCCTTGAGTTCTCTTTCTGCTTTCCATTTGTGGGGAGAAGAATTAAATCCACCAATCTGAGAGATTCCTTTCAGGAGATTGTATAATTCCCACCTGACTTTCCCAGGCTAGAATTTCTTGCTCTTGGCTTCCCAGCTGTTTCACTATTCCTTCCCCCAACTTTTCAGATCTTTCACAAAGGCCATCAGTCATCTGGGAGACCATTTGGACTATACCAATCAGATGTCTGTGGAGTTCATTCTGAAATAGTATGTTTGATGTTCTCTTGCAGTCCATTAGAGCAAAAGGCAGCCCAAAGCAGTGTGTGTAATTTTCAAGTTTTAGAGATAGGTTTTTATGCTAGTTCAGGAGCTTTTTGTTCCACAGTCAGTTCACACACCTGAATTTGTCTTTTTCCCCGGAGTTTCTACCCATCCAATTTGATCCAACAGATAGGATATGCTGCAGATTCCATCAGTTAAAGAAGAGGGGTGTTTTCTGTTGTGGCCACTGCTTTATGGAATATTCTCCCATCAGAGATTAGAATTAGATTAGAATTAGAATCCCAACTCTGTTTTGCCTTTCACAAAACTTTGGTTTGGTTATGTGCTCAGACCTGGGACTCAGAATGTTTAAGGCAGTGGTGAAATCCAATTTTTTTTTACTGCCTGTTCTGTGGGCGTGGCAGGGAAGGATACTGCAAAATCTCCATTCCCTCCCCACTCATGGGGGAAGGATATTGCAAAATCCCCATTCTCACCCACTCTGGGGCCAGCCAGAGGTGGTATTTGCTAGTTCTACAAACTACTCAAAATTTCTGCTACCAGTTCTCCAGAACCTGTCAGAACCTGCTGGATTTCACCTCTGGTTTAAGGGTCCTGTTACTTGGCTTTACTATTAGTTGACTATGGTAATGATCACAGCCACTATTTGTACTTATTTATTTTGCAGATACTTTTACTGTTTTTTGCTTTAATTGTTTTATAATTTTAGAACTGTAACTGTCCAAAGTCACTTGGTTGAGTTGGGCGACTATAGAAATTGAATCAATCAGTCAATCATAAATAAAATTTAACAAAGTTCAGCAACTTTGTTGTTGAATTATGTTGAACTCTTCCTCATTCAGTTCTAAGGCAGGCCAGTCTATGTAATCACCTATTCACAACTAATGCCACTTGAGCTTTGTGGAATTTAAATATTATTATTATTATTATTATTATTATTATTATTATTATTATTATTATTATTATTATTATTATTATTATTATTATTATTATTATTATTATTATTATTATTATTATTATTATTATTATTATTTAATAGATTTGTATGCCGCCCAACTCCCAGAGGGACTCTGGGCGGCTCACAGCATATTAAATACAAAATCTAAAAAACAGTTAAAAATATTTAAGAACAAGATTAAAATAATGTAAACAATTAAAACATTTAAAAGCATTTTTTTAAAAAGCCACAATTTGAAAACCCAATGATGCACTCATGGGGCCAAGAATAATAGGTGTTATATTAAAATCATTGGCCCCAGGCCTGTCGCCAATATACACGGGAGGTCAACTGCACTTGCAATATCTTACTGTCTTACAGATATTTATTGCAAAGAAATTCCATAAAATTTATTTCTGAATATAAATGTATAGATTGCACGTAAATATACATGAAGATTTGTAGAAGTTTGATCTTTCCATAACAATGAAACTATTTTTGCATTATTGGAATTTGTTTTACCAAGATGTTTCTCTAAAGTATAAGGCTGTTAAAATCTTCTCTGCCACATAAGTGTAACTTACTTCTGCAAACAATTATAGGTATATGTGGTCAACTTATGACCACAACTGAGCCCAACATTTCTGTTGCTAAGTGAGACATTTGTTAAGTGACTTTTGCCCCATTTTATGACCTTTATCTCCACAGTTGTTAAGTGAATCGCTGCAGTTGATAAGTTAGTAACAAGGTTGTTAAGTGAATCTGGCTTCCCCATTAATTTTGCTTGTCAGAAGATCGCAAAAGGTGATCACATAACCCTGGGATTCTGCAACCGTCATAAATATGAGTCAGTTGCCAAATGTCTGAATTGACCATGGGGATGCTGCAGTAGTTGTAAATCTGAAAAACTGTCATAAGTCACTTTTTTCAGTGCTGTTGTAACTTTGAACATTCACTAAATGAACTGTTGTAAATGGAGGACTACCTCTATCTATTTCATAATCTTCCTTCCTTCCTTCCTTCCTTCCTTCCTTCCTCTCTCCCTCTCTCTCTCCCTCCCTATATTTAGATCAAGAAGAAATTAATTGAAAAGTTTCTGAATAAATGTTGGTGAAGAAAGTATAGTCTTCATTCCTGCTTCTCCAACTTGGACTTTACCTTGGCCAATGAAAACACAGCTTTCACCAGTTTTGCTGGGAGCCAAACATTAAAGATCCCAACAGCTAAAGGAGGAAGGAGTTACATATACTTTGGGGAGATCTGGCTTTGTCTGTGTGCCCAGGTATGCATACAAGTACATTTCGATGTCTACCCACTCCAGCCGTAAGGGATCGTGCCATTTCATCCAAGTAAGAATATTTGTTACAATATACAATGGCCTTATTCTCAGAAGCCCAAAGTACAACTGAACCTCCTAAAGTCTGAGAGGGATGTTTCTCAAATTGACTCTTCCACATTTTGCAAACTTGGAAGGCAAACTTCCAGAACTGTGCTAACATAAAGCTGATATTGCCATGACAGAGCCGGGGGCAGACTGACTAGAGAGAAGATGTGAACTGACTTTTTAATGTTCTTGTGGGTTTGAAATTAGAGATAGTATAGGAGGGGGGCAAAAAGCTTGCAGCTGGAGTACGTTGACTCTCTGTAGGAGGTCAGAATGAAAAAAAAATAAAAAGAGAAGCTCATAGAGCAAAAGGCAAAGGCTTTGCTAGAAACAGCAGCCCTGTTTCTGTTAACTCTCACCCTCCCGCCTTGAATAATAATTGTCTGGCTCGGAAAACAGAAGTATTAATAAAATAGACGGCAAAAGAACTGGATAGGAAAAGACAGCATTTCACTCATACCTCTTATACTTGAGGCGCATAATTTGAGGTTCTAGGTCACCATAGGCTCTACCAGAGGTTCAGCAGAAGTTACTGTCAAGTCATTCCCTTAATATTTTATTTATTTATTTTATTAGTGATATTTATATACCGCCTCACAGTGCAAGCACTCTCTAAGTGGTTTACACCATTAAGCAATGTATATATTTACATTGCCCCCAACAATCTGGGTCCTCATTTTACCTACCTCGGAAGGATGGAAGGCTGAGTCAACCCTGAGCCGGTGAGATTTGAACAGCTGAACTCAAATGATCAGTAGCCTGCAGTACTACTCTCTAACCACTGCACTACCTCGGCTCTTTACAGAATGAGTGAACTGTGAAATAGATCAAAAGTCATCATATTAGCAATATGTAGTCATAAAATGAAGTTTTAATTGAATTGAATTCAATTATATTTAGTTTTGGTTGGATACCAGCTGATCCTGAAGTTTGCTGCCCTTCTAGGAGAGACCCCCTGTTGGAATATAGCCAAAATGTGTGTCCAAAGTGACAAATTCTATTCTTATTTAAGGAATGCCTTTAGTCGCCATGGGTATGATTTAAGGATTGCGGTGCAATAAATTCCCTCTATATCTGATTAAAAATCAGTGTTTGAAGGCCTCAATTGACCCAAGCCATGGTGGGCTGCAGAAGAAACTAGTTTTAGGCAATCTGGCAAATGGAAGTTTATGACATATGGAAGGTTATGACTTAAAATATAAAAATAAATGTAAGGAACATTAATTAATTAATGAAATAAAGATAGATATATCATGTGGTGTTGAAACTTAGAGGGGAAAAAAAGCCTCAGTGACAGTAACCTGAACTGTGGAGTAGAGTTGAAGAATTCATGCAATGAAGGTATAACTTTAAAAGTACTAGTGTATATGTCAGAAAGTACAAACTTCTGTCATTTGTGTTGTGGAAGACATATTAATGAAAATATCAGTGGCATTTTATGCACTAGTGGATGGAGAAAATCTATGCCACTTTTACATTGGCATATACCGTGTTTCCCCGAAAATAAGACATGTCCCCATAATAAGGCCAATTAGCCTTTTCAGTGCATGAGCTGAAAATAAAGTCCCCCCCCGCCTGAAAATAAAGTCCCCCCCAACTACTTTCCGGGGAAAGGGGGGACATGCTGGAAGCCGCTCTTTTTGCGGTGGGCACTCTTTTGGCCGGGAGAGCAAGCGAGAGGCAGGTGCGCGCACACCCCGTGGGACTAGCTCGTCTCCTCTGGGCTCTGCCTACAGCAATTTGAAATGTGCTCCTGCCTTCAAGGAAGAGGAGGCAAGCATCGATCCCTGCCTCACCACCTCCTCGCAGGCAGGAGCACGTTTCAAAACTCTGCCAGAGGCAGCCCAGAGGAGCCAAGCCAGTCCTGCAGGGTGTGTGCGTACCCGCCTCTCACTTGCTCTTTCTCTCTCCCGGCCAAAAGAGTGCCCGCCACAGAAAGAGCGGCTCCTGGCTGGGAGAGCAAGAGCAAGCAAGAAGCAGGTGCGCACATACCCCAAGGGACTAGTTCGGCTCCTCTGGGCCCTGCCTACGGCAGTGTTTTGAAACATGCTCCTGCCTGCAAGGAGGCAGCAAGGCCAGTCAGGTCCAGCGAGCCCACAAGCGCAGGGCTTGAGCAAGAGACAGGCACATCCAGCCCGTCCCTGTCACTGCCCCTTCGGCTCTGCCTCCCACCGCCGCCTCCCTCGCTCGCTTGCTGGTTCGGGCCACTCATCCTCCACCTGCCTCCCCGCAGGTGGAGACAGGGGATGCAGGTGAGGGCGGTGCATGGGAATCCCCTGCAGGAACAGCCACCTGTTTCTCAGTGTTGTGTCCACTGATCCTCCCCCACCTCTGGCTCTCGAGCGAAGCGGAAGGAGGAAGAAACTCTTGCCTGAGTAAGCCGAGCTGACAGCCAAACTTCTAGCCGGGCTCAGCAGCAGAAGCAGCTGGGCACACGCTTCCTTGTCTCTTCCAAATGCGCCCCTCTCTCTCTTGGTGGGGGGGGGGGAGAGTGCACTTAACACACAGCACCAGGAGAAGGAACCTTTTGGCTGCACGCTGAATGCAAGAAATCTTTCTCCCTTTCGCTCCAAGAGGCTGCACAGGCACGATGAGTTTCACGAAGACTCATTTCTGGTGGAGTTTTGAAGAGAGAAAGATTTCTTGTGTGCAGCCAAAACGTTCCTTCTCCTACATACATGTACAAGTCTCTAAACTTCACGGGCTTCACCCTTCTGTAAAATGGGCATAAAGTGACAAAATACTGGTTTTTAATTTGGAATATTAAAGCCCACCTTTGTCACTTAAGTGTTTTGGGAAGTTGTGTGTGTGTGTGTGTGTGTGTGTGTGTGTGTGTGTGTGTGTGTGTGTGTGTGTGTGTGTGTGTTTGTTTTATGGTCACCAGGCTGTTTGCTGAGAAAGACTGTCTTTAAGGCTTGCCATGTTCATCATGGCATGTAACAACTGAATAGAAATAATCATTTTGTTGGTGAGAATGCCCATTAGCCTCAGTAGTGGGATGAAATGTGCACTCCACCCAAATATCAGATTTTTTTCTTAAGTAACAACAGCAGAAAAAAGGTAAGAATGCCATACCTGGATACGTGTCCACATACATAGTTCTAGAAAGTGGATTCCAGAGAGCATGGACTCCAGTCACCACTGCTCAAATAAAATGTCACCAAAACTTGCTTTCATAAGCAACCTCATCTTTTCCTTCAGCCTGAAAAATATCTTGAACCAACTCTACAGTGAACTGAAGTGCTTGGATAAGGGTAATTAACTTCATAAGCTTCATTATATACAAATGTTTTGAGACAATTATTTTTATAATCAGCAAGATTTGTCTCTCCTCGTAGAAAGCCAACAATGATTTTGTGCAACCAAATTTGGATTTTGTTTGCTACTGATGACATCCCAGATTAAAAGCACTAAAGCAGAAGCATATGCCTTGTTTCAACTTGGAGCAAATGTTAGTCACCAGTTAATCATACATAACCAATATTGGACTCGTTTTTACATATTTGGGAGTTAAAACATCAGAAAATTCATGTTAGCTTAAATCTCTACTGGAATGGTTTTGGGGATGACTTCAACAAAGATACTGTTGGTCCTTACTTATTTGGACCACCCAGCTCTATCTTTCACACTATTAAAAGTTTAATTCTTTCCTCCTATGATATTTATGACAGAATGACAGCTAAGCATGTAAAACCATGGCAAACTTGTACTCCATACCAGGGTGGTCTAATTTCCAAAACCACATTGACTAGTCATGATTGTTTTTGGGCACGTTTCTTAAATAGTTTCCCTTATTATTTGGATGCTGGGGCAGGCAGTGTATTTATCATATTTGTAGAAGAAGGAATTGCAAGCTCATCGTGACAAGGAACAATATACTTCAGCTATTTTTTCCATGGTTTGCACAGTGATATCTAAGTATCAATTGCAGGAGATCCTAAGAGACACAGTAGATGGAGAAATGAGGAAAAACAATGTAGGATCAGAACAAACTCATGAGAATAATCAGGATTTAAGGGATTTTTATGGTAGTTGTATTTCTCTCTTTTTTAAAACATATTTTTATTTTGTGCTACAGTCAGCTGCTGATTTTGGGCAATCGTAATTTGAACAGGCTCCAGAAACCACCAAAACAAAAACCATTTAGAGCTTCCATTATGCCCTTGGCTTCAGGTTATGCAACTCTGTTTTATTTAAACCAGTTTTACAAAATCTAAACTGTTCTATGCCAAAATGCTTTTTTTTCTCCTTCTGGGCTCCAACTGAAATGATGTCTTAAGTTAATTTAGGCTGAAATCCTAAACACACTTAGGAAATAAATTGCATTGGATAACATCAGAGTTATTCCTGAGAAAGTAAGTTTAGATTGTGCTCTAAATTGAGTAAACTACACCAGGCTAAAACAAGCAAACAATAAGCAGAATTCTTAGGCGACCTGATCCCATATGTAAATGTTGTGCATGGTCCATACACAGAGTCCATATTTTAAGGAAGACCTTCCAACTTTTCACTTTTCAAGAAAACTACATCTCAGGTTCTATAATCATTAGCCAACTTACAAGATAATTGGAAATAATTAACATTGCAGACCAACAAAACTGGAGATGCCAAATTAAGGAAAAAACACGCCCTAGTCTACATACCTTGAATTCTTTAATATCTACCTGATGTCCATCCATCTATTCTTCTCAATATCTTTATATCCTGACAATTTAGGCACATATTCAATATTTTTGGATAGTCAAACTGGTGTACAGTATATTAGCTGTATTTGAATTGAAAACATTGACAGCTAATGAAGAACTTTATTTTAATAGAACCTGATGCGCAAGATTGTGATTTAAAGATAACAGATTGTGCCAATATTACTAACCTTAGGGGGGGTGGGGAGAGAGAGGGGGGGAGAATAGGTAGATTGAGGGAGGGAGGGAGGGAGGGAGGGAGATACCTATTTGTATGATTTTGAGCACAAAATTATAATACATTATTAAACCAATATTAAGCCAAGTGGTGACACTGAGTTTAGAACTGCCACAGGTGAGTCTTAAAGAGTAAAAGCTTTAATTATTTGTGTACCATATCAGCAATATTAAAATGGGGGAGGAAGGATTTAAATTTAAAAAAATCTTTAAGAGCTCAACTTTCATCATCCACATTCAAGAGATCAAAATAGTACTCCTCATCTCTTCACTTCTCTCGATAAGATAATCAGGACCAAATTTTCTAACCTTTTAATAGCAAAAAGTGCCAGCTCAAAGGAATTTTTTTAATAAGGAAGTTTTCCTTTTCTGTTAGTCTTTTATTCCAAAAATACCGAGTTTCTCAAGATTTTTTCCAGTTTATTTTGATTTTAACCCATACCATTAAACTCAAAATGATAGTTTTCTGAATCATAGAATAGATTCCTGGATGTGTAGAATATCCAAATGATGAGGGAGGCTATTTGAAAGTTGAGTCCATGAGTAATGGTATGTGGTGATAATGACCTTGGGAAATAAGGGGAAGAGTCACAGCCACAGGAACCATCAGATAAGAGGCATCTTAGCCTCCAGAAGGAATGTGGACAGGACAATTGTCTCAAAAGAGACCCTCCTTAGGGTTCTTTTTTATTTGTTTGTAAAGGCAAGGGGAGAGAAATGTGTTTTCAGATTTGCAAGATTCCATTAATCACAGTTTAGTAAACTAAACTGTTTAGTTTAGTTACTAAAGTAAAATTAGTTCATCTCTGCAGGGTTCATGCCTGGACTATCTCACATATCATGGTACCACAAAGTTAGAGAACTCCAATCTTACTGCTCTGTCATGACTCATTATGGTTTATTTAAAATGTTTGTTAACATATCACATTGTTTAAAAAAACACATTGGTACATCCTAATTATTCTGATTGATTTATTGTGTGCAAATAAGTAGTTGCTGTTGCCTAGTGGCCGCATAGATAAATTTTCTCCATGATGATCGGTGCCTAACTGGTCCTTCAGGTTTTCCAATGGTGCCACTGTTACTGAGTTCATCCATTTTACTGATTGTCATCCTTTTCTCTTTCTACCTTTCCCAGTATTTGTCCTGGTCCGGGCGTACCAGTAGTGGTGGCAGCCGGTGGTTCAGAGAACCAGTAGCAGCAGCAGTGCAAGGCTCCGCCCACCTGCACTGATGTCGCCATTTTCTTTTTTTAACCCTCTGCACATGTGCAAAGCCTTCTGCGCATGCGCAGAGGGTGAAAAAGCACACGTGAAGGTGGCATGCGAGCACGCAAAACGTGCACTTCTGAACCGGTAGGGAAGGTAAGTAGATTTCATTGCTGGTCCTCACTGTTACCTACCTCAATATTTCTCCTTTTGAAAGGCTGGCATAATTAATTATCAAACCATTATGATTTAATCTAAGGAAGTCCTGGGTTGAGACGGCAGCTGTTAAGACCCAGTGCCAGAGGATAGCATGTTGTCACAAAGCCACAGATGGTGCCTTCATACCAATCCTAAAATCTGTGTCAGTGCCTGAACAGAGCAAATGTTTACATTCCAGATATAAGCTTCAGGACCAAAAGGAAAGAAAGATGTAACCTAATCCAACTTGCACTGAGCAAGGTCTAACTTTAACTGAAAGATGTAAGGCTTGTTTGCATTACTATAGCAAAAATAAAAACCAAATACGGCTGTTCATTGTAGGAGTGAATAAAAAGCCAATACACTCTTAATATCGCACAATATACCTGCTCAAAAAAGTTTGCTACTTCTCAGTCTGATATATCGTGCTGGGATATAATTTTCTTTCTAAAATTATGTTCATCGAAATGAGTTTTTAACTGTCGTTCCATTTAATTTTGTGCAAATTAACCATCAATCTTGGCACACATGACTATCACTAGATCTAATCCATTTAGCATTCGAAAAAGGGATTGAATGTTGGCAAATAGACTGATATTTCAAGAGAAGTTAAACTTCTTCCATGTCCGCCTATAACCAAGTTTTACTGGACCCAAACTGACCTGTTCCTTCATCTATTTGGGCTATTGTTCCTACAGTCAAAGTAATACAGGATTGGAATCAATCTCTATGATTCGTTTTTCCTTAAGTTCTAAATTTAATGTAGAACCAAATAGCCTATATATTTCACAAGTATAACCCAAGTGAATGAATTGTTCTTTAGCTTGGAAAAATAAGAATGTATTCTTCTTTTTTTAAAATGAACTTTACATACATTTGGGAATATAAGCTTGATCACTCTGATGCAAAAGGGAAAAATGGGGAAAACGCTTCACTCCAGCTGTTACCAACAGTCTTGGCAGAGAAAAATCTTCTCTAATCCGTCTGTTGCAGAGTGGAAAACTCTGAGTATCAGAATGGAGCAGCCCCACATGGGATTGAATTCCCAGTCGTCCCTTGTTATACCAATGTTTGGCTGAAATCTTCTCTTCAATAATGCAGCAATAGACTTTTCTCTCATGAATCATGTCATTGTTATTGTGGTTTGGCTGGATGGTCTTTGATTCTTTGTTATCCACCAAGCATTTAGGGGTCCTTGCCTTCACACACAGAAATGCTGAAGTCTATATCTAAGCTATGATCAATCTGCAGTTTAAAAAAAAGTCATGTTTGAGATGCTTAGAAAAAGCTCCATACAGAGATAGAGAGGGATTAGTTGCGGCTCTAGGAAATGCAGAAGTAAATGTTTAAAAATTACAATGGGAAATTTCCAGTTTTAGTTTACACTCAGCACATACCAAGCTGTCTTCATCTCCAGATTGGAACACGTCCACATGTCATTCAGTTCAACTAGAAAAATTATAATTGGATATTTATTTATTATCAGCCGACATCAAAAACTATCAGCTTGCAAAAATGGATTAAATGGTAGGCAAATAGCAATGAAAGATACATAAACAATAGGTCAGAGATAAACTTTATCTGTATATTTTTAAAAAGTGCAGATTTTTTTCAGTGCCATTGAAAATATATAGATTAGGGTCCCAAAAGAAGTGATCTTTACTTAGCCTAGCTTTAATCCTTTTATTTGGTTGGATGGTCTCTGATTCTTTGTTATGCACCCAAACATTTAGGGGTTCTTGTCTTCACACATAGAAATGCTAAAGTCCATATCTTCAATGTGTATACTCAACAAGTAGTCTTCAATGGAAGGACATTGTGGAAGGAAGGAAGCAGTAGAGTATCCCACAGAAAGTAATCAAGAAGAGAAACAACCTAGAACTAAGGAGAAATTTCCTGACAGTGAGAACGATTAACCAGTGGAACAGCTTGCCTTCAGAAGTTGTGAGTGCTCCATCACTGGAAACTTTTGAAAAGAGATTGGACAACTAATTTGTATAGTTACCAATGGTTACCAATTGGTATAGTGGAATGGGGTCTCCTGCTTGAGTAGGGGGTTAGACTAGAAGACGTCCGAGGTCCCTTTCAACTCTGTTGTTCTGTTAATTTTAAGAGCTTCAGAAAATAGAACACCAGGTGATCTGTCCTCTGTTTCTTTAGAGATATGAAATTTTCCCATGACACTGAAAAAGTGATTTACAACCATTCTTGTGCTTAACAACTGTTGCTGCATCCTTGGTCACATGGTCAAAATTTGGGCAGTTGGCAACCAACATGTAGCAATAGCAATAGCACTTAGACTTATATACCACTTCATAGTGCTTTTACAGCCCTCTCTAAGCGGTTTACAGAGTTCAGCATATTGCCCTCAACAATCTGGGTCCTCATTTTACCCACCTCAGAAGGATGGAAGACTGAGTCAACCTTGAGCCGGTGAGATTTGAACAGCTGAACTGCTGAACTGCAGTGCTGCACTTTAACCACTGCACCACCTCGGGCTCTGTAGGACTTTTGCAGCATCCTGGGGCCATGTGATCACCATTTACAATCCTCCCAGGGGGATTCTGACAAGCAAAGTCAATGGAAAGAGCTTGATTCACCTAATAATTGTGTGATATGCTTAATGTCTGTGGCAAAACAGGTCATAAAATTGGGTGTGATTCATTTAATGGCCACATTACTTAGTAACAGAGGTTCCAGTCCCAATTGTGATCATATGTCAAGGATTACCTGGATTCCCCATTAAAAATATCTTTATTTAAAAATATCCATATTTTCTAAATTTAAAAAATACCCATATACTACAATTTTCCTAACGGAAAAAATTGCAAGTGCATGTCTACTTCCTCACCATTTAGACTTTTGTTAATCGCAGAGATCTACCTTTTGCCAATTGGACATCCATGCTACTACATAGAACCCAGAGAATTCTTAGAAAATAAAAATGGTTAATGGCTATTCCTGCCCAGAAAGAAGACTGTAAAAAGTAAAAGTAAACTGATGTGATAAATAATATCTCGAATGGTCTCACCAACTAACCAGTTTTGTGAAAGTGCACAGATTGTTTTATCATAATTCCAAATGGTCTTTCTAATCCCAAAAGAGACATTCTGACTTAGGTAACTTGAGAAACTTTTTTATATCATCCCATTCTTTTAAATTAGACCTGTTTAAAATATGTTTCTGATCTCCTAGCTTTATATCGGATGGGGCAACTTACATAAAAACCTAGATCTCCTTTTCAGTGGTATCAAAGATAGAGGGGTCAAATGAACTTCAAAGATATTTGTGTATGGGTATATACACACATATATACACAACACATGTGTGCGCGCACACACACACACATTTTCCATGAATGTGTACATAATGTGTACAAATGAGTGAATCAATCATACAGATATAAGATTAACAGAGTTGGAAGGAACCTTGTAGACCATCTAGTCCAACACCCCCCCACCCAAGCAGACCCTACACCAGGGGTAGGCAAAGTTGGCTCTTCTATGACTCATGGACTTCAACTCCCAGACTTTCTGAGCCAATCATGCTAACTCAGGAATTCTGGGAGTTGAAGTCCATGAGTCATAGAAGAGCCAACTTTGCCTACCCCTGCCCTACACCATTTCTGAAAGATGGCAGTCAAGTCTCTTCTTGAAAGCTTCCAGTGATGAAGCTCCCACAACTTCTGAAGGCAAGCTGTTCTATTGGTTGATTGCTCTCACTGTCAGAAAAGTTCTCCTAATTTCCAGGTTGAATCTCTTCTTGTTCAGTTTCCATCCATTATTCCTTGTATGGCCTTCAGGTGCTTTGGAAAATAGCTTGACCCCTTCTTCTCTGTGGCAGCCCCTCAAATATTGGAACACTGCTATCA
This sequence comes from Diadophis punctatus similis, assembly GCA_023053685.1. NCBI lineage: Eukaryota > Metazoa > Chordata > Lepidosauria > Squamata > Dipsadidae > Diadophis > Diadophis punctatus. The sequence continues at coordinate 36,946,521 of JALIGW010000007.1, read as the reverse complement.
TGTCTGCCCCAGTCCTTCTCTTCACTAGACTAGCCATGCCCAGTTCTTGCAACCGTTCATCGTATATTTTAGCCTCAAGTCCTCTAATCATCTTTGTTGCTTATCCTTTTGCCAAGCTATGTTTCAGTTGTAACACTTAATTCTCCAGCATTTGGGAACAACAGGACAGGAAAAAACAGGCAGAAAAACAAATGACAGGTAGAGACAGTCCACCCTGCATGAAAGGTTGGAGCATAAGGTGGCTAGTAGTATTATTAGGTTAAAGTAAATATAAGTTTCCTGTTAATCGTTTGTCCTTCACAGACAGCAAGATCTAACATTCTTTGGTATGACGTCTAATGTTCTTCAATAAACATATTATCTGAAATTCTTGGATTTCTTCTGAGTTTAAAGACTGAAGCCAGATTCCAATGTTGCTTTGGGCTTTGAGAGGCAGATTCAACTAGGTAGACTACTATTTATGTATATATAGGGAAAGCCTATTTCTTAGGCATTCTTAATGTGTAAATAATGTTTAATCATGATCACCAGGCATGACAGCTTTGCACAACAGACATAATCCATTCTGATCAGTGATTTCACCCAGACTTTAAGAATTCTTGAAGATCATCTGCAATGCTGCCCAAAACAATGTGTTTTAGAACTGAGTATCTTGCATCCAAGGTAAGGCACAAACAGTTAGCTCTAACTTTATAAATGCAATTCCAAAGCTCTAAAAGTAAATAATGACATGAGTGTGTTATTTTTAGTGCAGAGCTAGAAGTTTCTGGTTTTTTTCCTTTTCCATTTTCTTAGTTTAAAGAAACTTCACATGTGAAATATGGTTTAAGGGAGAAGAATATTTTAGTGAGATGAACATGGTTCATTGCATATATGACTTTATAAATGACTTTAGCAACAAAGTGGTAAATGCCTGGAACTCACTCCCTGACACTGTGGTTTCGTCACCAAACCCTAAGACTGTCCACTGTTGACTTCACCCGATTCCTAAGAGGTCAGTAAGGGGCGTGCATAAGTGCACCAGTGTGCATAAGTGCACCAGCGTGCCTACTGTCCCTGTCCTAATGTTCCCTCTTATCAGTACCAATCTTATGTACATAAACAATGTTACATCTATGTATATTACTAACACGTAATTGACAAAATAAATGAATAAAATAAAATAAAATAAAATATACCTGAATGATGTAGTGGGCAAGACATATGGGGTAGTTATCTATCCTTTAGTTGCATAATCCTATTACCAACCATCAAAACCTTTTCTAGTTTCCCCATCCTTTCACTCAACCCCATGGGAGAAATCAAGGTCAATTACTCCTATGAGTAAAATTTGAGATGTAGAGAATGATAGAGAGCAATGACACTGTTAATGGAAAACTCCAGCAGCCATTCAAACAACAACAATGTAAGTTCAAAAATCTCTTGAAAGTGAAAGAGTATTAATTATTTAATTTAAATCACATCTAACCCTATTCTCTTGCTAGATAAATACATCCTTGTTCTGAATTTGTAACCACAATAATGAAACCCACACTATAGTCTTCTTCCTGTCCACAATTATTCATGCATAACTGTTACAAATGACCTTTACATGTGAATATTCAGAACATTTTTTTCAGTTGGAAATAAACCATCAACCTAAAATATAAGTATCAGTTGGATTTACCAACACACACACATATATACACACACCAGGCAATAAGAATGTCAGAAAGCAACATTCCAAAGTCTTGAATATGGAAATGGTGAAGAATTCCCATAAAGTCTCTTCGTCAGATTGAACTTAACAACCTCTCCAAATTTAGCATGTGAATAAAGAAAATGTTAAGTGTACCATATAATTTTTCATTTCTTGAGGGCCTGCAATACTGGATGTTTGGAAAGTTGGATTTAAAGACCAAGCTGTTGAGGTGACACATCTGGAAAAGCAATAATGTTAAGCCTAAGAGCAGGAACATCTGTAAGTAGGTCAAGGTTGGCAGCCATGGACTTTTTTTACCTAAAATGCATGAAAAAAAGGGGTGGGATTTTAATCATGCGGCCACAGCTGCTATCTTGATTCTTTTGAACACACACACACAAATATGATTGCCTATGTGAATTAATATGAATTAATATGATTCTGAATACAGTCCTTGACTTAGAACAGTTCATTTAGTGAGTGTTTGAAGATACAACAGCCCTGAAAAAAGTGAGTTATGACCATTTTTCACAGTTACGACCATTGTAGCATCCCTGTGGTCACATGATCAAAATTCAGAAGTTTGGCAACTGATTCATATTTAGGATGGTTGCAGTGTCTTGGGGTCATGTGATTTGCTTCTTCAACCTTCTTACAAGCAAAGTTAATGGGGAAACGAGATTCACTTAGCAACCATGTTACTAACTTAACAACTGCAGTGATTCACTTAACAACTGTAGCAAGAAAGATAGTAAATGGGGCAAAATTTATTTCACAAGTGTTTCACTTTGCAACAGAAATTTTGGGCTCAATTGTGGTGTCAGTCGAGGAGTATGTGTATTAAGTGATCAGAATCTCTATTAACTATCCAGAAGACTGGATTCTTCTTCATATCTATCTAGAAGTTAAGACTCATTACATTAAAAAAAATGTGTTGATTGGTAAATTAAATCTGCTTCCTTTGTTATGTGATATGCAGTTTTCAAAAGAAAAGTCCCCCAAATTGACAAACTAAAACTGGAATCAAAATACAAGCTGTGATGCTTTCTTTGCAATTATACCAGAATGTTTTGTCATTCTGTAGGGATCTAGTATTCAACCTTAGAATTCCCTAAACATTTCCCATTCAAATATTAGCCAGAATGGACACTGTTTAGTTTCTGAACCCTGACAAGATTGACTGAGTGCTGCCTCAATATCTTTGAAATCATACTTTTATGAAAAATTATTTACTAATTATACAGATCAAATAATGGTTGTAAAGAATTAATCATCAGAGAGAAATTAAAAAGCAAGAACGTTTACAGTAAAAGCTACTTAATGAAAAGAGCAGACAGGCCCCAAGCTAGATACTGTGAATGCTACTTCCACCTTGGATACAAAGCCAGTTGGGTCACCTTGGGCCTGTCACTCTGTCTCAGCTCTAAGAAGGAAGCCATGACAAACCACTTTTAAAATCTTGTCAAGAAAATTTCAGGCAGTCACCAGGAGTCAATACTGACTCGAAGGCACAAAAGCAAAGTTTGCTGAAAACATAAAATGTACAATGAACACAATGTATAGTAATAATGAAGAAATAAAACATCCAACACATCTATAGATCAGATATTAAAACCAATAGCATCAGGAGTAATGGTTGAGAAAGATTAATCATTGGAGCAAAATTTAAAATTCTGAAATGCGGTCGCAAGTAAAATAAACAGCAACACTTAGTCAGCATGGAGATGATTAAGATACAATCATGGGCAAGCTCTAGGTAGAAATAAACATGAAGAGGCATATTGAGTCAAGCTAAAGACCAGTCCAATGAAATATTGTATTTCCACAAAAAACAGTCAGAAAGGAAATGCAGAACAGACATGAACTTAGTGACATGTTTCACTTTGTGGTGATCTATTATCTATCGATTAGTTAAAAATCATGCAGCCTCCAATACTGAATGCAATAATTAATTGAGGATTCAAAATAAATTGAATTTGAAAACCTCATTGTTTTTCCCAAACTCCAAAACACTTTCTGAATAAACTCAAAGACAGACGTCTCTACCACCAGATATTTTTTCCACCTCATGAACTGATCATGTATTCCTGTTGTGTGCTGTCTTCATAAAAGGACTTCTCCTTTCATCCCATTGCTGCTAAATTTACTCAAGAGAGTTAGTAAGAGATTTTGTCAAAGCCATTGAAAAGTCCAAGTAAATAATACATCTCTTCTTGAATTCAGCTTCTCTTATTTTCCTTTTGTTTCTTGGTCAATAGATCAACCATATCTCTAGTTGCCTCCTGCTTTTGATGCGTTTTGTTATTTTTTCTCTTACCAATTTAATTATTGGTAGTCTTAATTTTTAAACAACTTACTCCTTGAAATTTCATAGTATCTGGATGCATTCTTCTCTATCAGCTCCTTTGGACAGGACCCACACATTCTAATGGAAGTTTCTTTTTCTCTAATGGTAATACTCAATTTGTTTGTTTGTTTGTTTATATGCTTCACATCTTGCCTTCAAGCAACATTAAGCAGCTTACAACAAGCTAAAGATGTCATTATAAAACATTAAAAGACTAAAATATAAATATTCTCATTTAAATTAGCATTAACCATGCTTCTGACCTCATGGATTTAACTGAGGTTCTAGTGTTGCCATTTTGAATAACCTCACTAAAAATTTAGTACAGTAGTAGAGCATAAGAAGTACAATTATGTACTAAGCTATCCAAATCTCTGAATTCCCACTACAGTTTGCTGTGCATCAAATGACTAATATGTCTGCCAATATTTGATTTGAGATTTCTGGATTTTAGCATCTTCCCAGGCTCCTCAGTAACAGAATTAAATCTCTATGGGGAAAAAACTGAAGAAATAGACAAGCCCTTTTTTCCCCCAAAGACCACTTCACATTTCCCCAAACGCTTTCTATCTGCAAAGTCACTCTGTTTTTTATCAACAACCTTTTTTTTTAATGGCTGAAAGAAACTAAGTTGAAACACAGGCTGGCAGGCGAATTCTGGAAACCACCCATCTTAAAAGTTACCAAGGTTGAGAAACATCGAGTTAGAATTTTCAGTACGGTACTTTTTGCTAAATGACTGTGGAAGTTCTAATTGATCCAGGTTATTGTGCTTCCAACTTGATTTTCTGATTTTCCATTAAGATGTTTTGCTTCTCATCCAAGAAGCTCCCTCAGAGTTCTGGATGATTGCAGAGTGTATAAATTCTTTCCAGTCCCCACCATTAGTTGAAACTGAAGAAACTTCTTGGATGAGAAGTGAAATGTTGTAAAGAAAAATTAAGAAGTTCAATTGTCTTTAAAATAAAATCTTTGGGTCTATTTCTACTACTTTCTAATGGTCATCCTGACTTTGGCAGTCATGAACTGATAGCTCTTTGCTGCCCATATTGTCCTCAAACCCATTTGCCATTCATTCCCACTGCCCTTTAAATCCTATTCATATTTTTCTGTTTTTTGTTCTCACATCTGCAACTTGAAAATAAAATGCTCACCAGGGAGCACTTTCGGACATACTTGCTCAACCCAAGCAAGCCAAGGCTGAATTGGTTAATTTGACAGTTCATATCTCCCTCTCAAAGCTTATATTCCTCCAGAAAATGAAGAAAAGTTAAAACCTTTTCCCACTCATAGTCACAGACTATGCCCAGGAACAGTGACAACTTTGACTCTGGGGCTTTGCTCAGACCTGGATAATGAAACAAAGCTTCCATACATGAAGGAAAACACTGGAATTTGAGTTTATTCAACCCTGATGTGAAGGAGAAAAGAAAAGCTGTTTCCCTAGAAGTGGCCAAAAAAAGAAGAATCTTTTTTTTTAATCAGTTGACAATCCCAGTATTTCTAGCCAGTGTTTCACATTGAGCATCCAAAAAAAAATAAAAATCTTTAAACCTTCATGACTGAGTTTAGAGTGGAAGTAATGCTTAAGTTCAAAGTCCAAGATATAGTTCATTTGGCAACACTCTCTGAGGTGGGTTCAGTGCAGAGGTGGGTTCCTACCGGTTCTAACCAGTTCTTTAGAACAGTTAGTAAACCGGTGGTGACATCACAGAGCTGGTTCTGTAGGTGCCGGTATGTAGGTGCTGCCATCTTATTTTTTGCTTCTGTGCATGCTCAGAAGCTGAGTTTTTGGCACTGCGCATGCGCGCCCGTGCCTTTGCAGGATGGCCACGCGGCATGCAATGCACACATAGCCACACAGCATGGGAGGAAGCGAACCGGCGGCGAGGTAAGTTAGAACCCACCCCTGGTTCAGTGGTATATTTTCAATAACTAAATTAATGCAACTTTGCAGGATGTGTCAATGGACTGAAACTTCACAGGTATTTATTTATTTATTTATTTTGTTATTCTTATATGCCGCCCAACTCCCGAAGGACTCAGGGCGGCGTACAACAAAGGGAAATACAAGAATAAACAAAATTACAAAAATTTAAAAGCAGTACAAAATTTAAAAACAATATAAAAACAACAACATCCATTCAACAACATACATACTTGGGGGGTAAGCTCGAATGAGTTAAGCTGTCCACCCCACCTGCAGGAAGAGCCATGTCTTGATGGCCTTTCGGAAGGCCAGCAGAGTGGGGATGGTTCGGGTCAGGTAGACATTTCTCCTGTTATGTCTTCAACTTCCAGAAAATGTTTGGCAGTGGGGGTTGTTGTTTGTTTGTTTTTGTATTATTTTGAATTTTATTATTTTTTATTTTTTATTTTTTATTATTTTTTATTTTTTATTTTTTATTATTTTTTATTTTTTATTTTTTTATTTAATTAATTATTAAATTTTGTTTTCAAATTGAAAATACAGAAAACAACAGTTAGAAGATTAAGAAAAAGTGCAAAGAAAGAGGGGAGAAAAGGAGTGTTTTTGGAACATTTTCTGTGCAATAAAATGAAAAAAAATGCATTTTTAACCATCTGCTTTTCAGTTTTCAAGCCATTTCTATAATAACAAAATCATTCTAGTAATCAAAACTTACAATTAAAGTTTCAATTTTTTTCAGTTTAGAACAAAAAGTCCAGAAGTGGTTTCCAAGTAGATATAAAACTAGATAAATTCTCCTTAAAACAGTTTCATCAACTCCTTTATTATTCATTCTTCCATTGTGGGATTTAGTATATATTTCCATCTTTGTGCATATTTTATATCCCATATTTTCTATCAAATTCTTTGTACATCAAACCTAAAAGGAAAACTTGTGGTTTCAATTTTACATTTACTGTATTTTAAGAATCTACTGAATTAAAGTATTTAAAAAACCACCAGAATTTCTTTGCTTTATCACAAGTCCACTAAAGATGATAAAAAATACCTTCTTTAATTCTTTTTCCCCCTTGCCATATAAATTTAGAAATATCTTTTTGAATCCCTGCAGAGTTTTGTTGTTTTTTTGTAAGGTTTTTCACAAGTGATTTGACATTGCCTTTTTTTTAAGGACAGAGAGTGTGACTGGCCCAAGGTGGGTTGGTGCCTAAGGTTAGACTAGAATTTATGGAGTCCTAATTTCTAGTCTGGTGCCTTAATCACTATCCCAAACATGTCTATCCTTAAATGCAGCAAGTCAGGTCACCTCTACAGGAAAATTTTTAGCATTTCTCCTGCCATCCTTAAGTTTTCAGAAATCAACAGCAGTCCTGTCTTCACTTTAATCTATAGCTGGGTAAGTACAGTAAAGAAATTGTCAGAAATTCTGTCTGTAGCTGCTGAATCAATTATATTCTGGGCTTTCTGTGTTCAGCCAGCGATATATATATCACAGGGTATGACCGCTTCAAGGGAGGAAGCCAGTCTTTCCAACCTTCACAATTGTAGACTTCTTTTTGTGATTGATAATATTTATAAAAAGGAAGGAAAGCCAGAAATTCTTCAAGAAAAGGCTTGTGTTCCTACCTTTGCCCTTTGCAGACTCTCTTTTTGATGAAAACACTTCTCTAAAGGATATTCTACCGAACTCCAGCATGTTTAATGCAAATAATTCAAGTATGACCCAAGGGTGTTTTGACTCATTCTGGTCTAAGTTAGTTGTTGCCAACATGTTTCCATGATGGTATCAAATGTGCACCAAAGGCACTCTGTTTTATCTGGAGCATTTCAAATGTTCTGCCAATCACTTCTGAGTGATTACTATAATCCTGCTGCAGTGGTGGGTTCCTACCGGTGCGGTCCACTCTATAGCACCGGTAGTGGCCTGCTGGTGACATCACAGTACCAGTGCGGTCGGTTGCTGGTGCCTGGGCACTGCCATTTTTTAAAAATTGTTTTAACATTTTTTTAAAAAAAATTCTTATGCGCATGCCCAGAAGCCGAGCTTCCGGCACTGTGCATGCGCTGCCTTCCTACCCCACAGTGAGTCCAAGCAGGGGAGGATGGCTGAGGGAGCGCATGAGACGCTGAAAGAATGGGCGGCAGGAGCTATCTCCATTTCCCTCCCTTCAGCAGTCTGAGAAGCCACGAACGTGCGGTGATGATCCTAGGCATTTTCGCACGTTTGAGGCTTCTTGAGCTGCTGAGGGGAAAGGGAACGGGCAGCAGAACTATCTCAGTTCCCCTCCCTTCAGCAGATCCGAGAATCCAGGAATGCGTGGTGATGATCCTAGGCATTTTCGCATGTTTGAGGCTTCTCGAGCTCCTTCTTGAGGGGAGGGGGAATGGACGGCAGGACCTATCTCAGTTCCCCTCCCTTCAGCAGTCTGAGAAGCCACGCCCACCCGGTTACATGGTCGGCAAGCCACGCCCACCCAGTCACATGACTGGCAAGCCACACCCACAAAATAAGCTACGCCCACAGAGTGGTAGTAAAAAAATTAGGAACCCGTCCCTGTCCTGCTGCCAATTTCATTTATTAGGATTCAAGATGCCGGCTAGCTCATTTTGTTTGGCTGATGACCTGCTAAGCTTCAAGGTTGTTTCCGTTGTCCATGGCCGTGTTCACATGACATTTCTTGCCCATAGCTTCTTCAGTTACAACCCAATTTTCAGAATTCTCTATGATCCACTAAAGCTAAGCATATCGGCTGGGTCTGTAGACCATACAAAGCTAAAAGGCAAAAGAACTAATTTGTGGCTCAGAAGTAAATCTGGGAATATATGGGAAGGTGAAACTCAGGTTGATTTGGGATGGTGTTTTATTTTGTTTTGTTTTTCAGAATAGTAGTTATGTCATCTGCCTGAGGCTAATTTAAATCTACTCCTTTTTCTGGGAAGTGAATCAGGCTTTCAACTTGTACTTTATTTCCAGCAGATTCCATGGGGAAAGACAGAAGAAATAAGGAATCGAAGATAGCTTTCCTCCCCTTCCCCCCATCCTTTTTTTTTAAAATCCTGAGGGAGTTCCTATTTTATGCTAACAATCTAACCTTTCTTGGCAAATTTATTTTCATTTTAAGCGCTTTAAACAGATAAGGATATTCTGAAAAAATAGGATGGCAGGCCATCCTATTAAAAGAAACAGATATGGACTTCTTTGAGCCACACTTTGGATTAGGAACCTAACTACAATCTATCCTATCCGAATAATTTTTTATAAATTCTTTATATTGATTATTATTTCCCATCTCACCACTCAGGGAAGCCTACAAATAAATAAATTTTACAAAAATATATCCTATCCTCCCTCCAAGGAGTATAAAAAGTGGCAAAGTGAAGGGCCCTGATTTGTTTTTCCTCAGAATAATAATAGACAACTTAAGCACACCTTATGAAACAGTAAATAAATTTGGGTGCCTTGCGTCAATTCAGCAGCTGAATGGGGGGAGGGGAATTATCTCCATGGCTTTTCAGAGTAGCTGAAACATCCCCTGTGTTGTTACAGTTTTATTCAGCAGTTTAAATCCTTCATTATATAAACAACTGATAAGATTTAATCTTTAGTGGTTGATGTATTTTTAAAACCATGTGTGATTAAGGAAGTGCTTTTCCCCTAGAAGTAGCTAGTTTTGATAGGACTTGAATTATTCTACTCCTGTGATAAAATGCTTACTGTCAGTTTTAAATTTCACTATTCTTTCTTTTCCTTTCCTCAGTTATAAATCTCTAAAACTGCATAATACCAATTAAGAAGGGTTTGGGGGTGGGGAAGCAAATTGAGATACCAGACATGGGGGGGGGGGAGAACACAGTTTGCAGAAACCGGAAAAATCTTCTCTCTCTCTCTCTCTCTCTCTCTCTCTCTCTCTCTCTCTCTCTCTCTCTCTCTCTCTCTCTGTGTGTGTGTGTGTGTGTGTGTGTGTGTGTGTCTCAGTCTCTGGTGATTTAATTATAGAAGTTCAAGGAAGTTTAGGGAAAGTTTTTCACTGACATCATTTAGCAAGTTTTAGAATTCTTCTTATGGGAAAGATATTTATTTATTTGTTTGTTTGTTTGTTTTGTTTGTTTGTCAAACATGTACAAGATAACAGGCATAGGTATAAAAATAAACATAAGCAAAGTAAATACAGATAAATGAGGACAATAGGACAGTAAGACAGGGGCGGTAGGCACAGTGGTGCACTTATGCACTTCCCATACAGACCTCTTAGGAATGGGGTGAGGTTGACAGTAGACAGTCTAAGGTTAAAGTTTTTGGGATTTGGGGAAGAAACCACAGAGTCAGGTAGTGCATTCCAGGCATTGATCACTCTGTTGCTGCAGTCATATTTTCTGCAATCGAGTTTGGAGAGGGTTTACATTAAGTTTGTATCTATTGTGTGCTTGTGTATTGTTACGGTTGAAGCTGAAATAGTCATTAACAGGTAGGACATTGTGGCAGATGATTTTATGAACTACATTTAGATCAGATCAGAGGCAACGTAGCTCTAAATTGTCTAAGCCCAAAAGATCTTGCTAAATGACATCAGATGGACATGAAAAAATATTAAATGCTTGAGGACTCTATAGCAGTTTTACGGCTTTTATCATCACAGCAGGGTGATTCTGAATGGAAGAGGCAGACACAATCCATTAAATACCAAAATGTTTTGGACTCTTTTTTGCAACAAATCCTGCTTGATAGAGCGAACAGAAGGTGTAAAATCCCACAATGCTAAATAGTTCACCAGAGAGGAAAACAGTAGGATTTTTCAAGGGTTTCAAGAAAGTATTAATGGCATCTTATAGAAACTCTCCTAGAGATCCGGATGACTCCCACCCCAGTGACGTTCAGGAAGTTATTAAAACATTGGCTCTATTCCCAGATTTGGGGGCAAGGTGATTGTTAAGCTCCTGACAGATGGACTTTCCTGCTTTATATGTTTGTCTTCATGCCACTCATTGTTGTTTTGTATTTTGTTTTCCTTTTCAATTATAAGCTACCCAGAGTCAGTGGGTGTCAGGTGGCCTATAAATTGTATGTATAACTTATTAAAATAAAATGTAACAAATTAATAAATTGGTAGAGCCTATGTTTGGTTATTCCTCAAATGTCAAAAAAGAACACTGTAAACTCATATATCTATACAAAATCATGGAACCATAGAGTTGGAAGGTCCATAAAGCTTATCTCGTTCAAGCCCTTGATACTGCAGGATTCACTATGGTTCGCAGTGATGGCGAACCTATGGCACGCGTGCCACAGATGGGACACGGAGCCATATCTGAGGGCACGCGAGGCGTTGCCCTATGTCAGCTCCAGCGTGCATGCGTGCGCTGGCCAGCTGATTTTTGGCCTTCTTTTTGGCCATTTTTGCTTTCCCCAGACTTCAGGAAAGCCTCCTGAACTCTGAGGAATGCAAAAAATGGCCCAGCGGGCCAACCGGAAGTTCATTTCCGAACTTCCGGTTGGACCGTTGGGCCATTTTTCGCTCTCGCCAGACTTCAGGAGGCTTTTCTGAACCTTGGGGAGAGTGAAAAATGGCCAAATGGGCCTACCGGAAGTCCGGAGGCTTCAGTGAGGCCTGTGCGCATGCGTGGGGGGGGGCAGCATGGGAGGTTGTGTGCATGCCCGGGCGACAGTGCAGGGGTTGTGCACATGTGCAGGGGAGGGCATTGCATTGTGGGTATGGACACCCATGTACACGCTATTGTGTGCGTGTGCACCCTTTTGGCACCCGAGCCAAAAAAGGTTCACCATCACTGCACTATAGAATATTTTACAGATATTCTGTCTCTGTCTGAAGGAGAATTCATCATTTGTGTGGCAATTTCATACTTCTTCAATCTAAAGCAACATCCAGCAGGTTTTAACCTGCTGGATCCAGTCCTCAATAAATTGCTTGCTTAATTGATTGATGACTATGAAGATTCTCAGTCATCCAGGTCAGAGTTGTCCCAAAGTTGCTTTTTCAAAAAGCAATTGGACTTTCTTTGTTTTTCCTTGAAGATGTTTTGCTTCTTGTGCAGGAAGCTTCTTCAGTTCTGATTGAACGGTGAAGAATGAAAGGATTTATATTCCTTGCAGTCACCTCTCCGAGTCCTAATTAATTAAGTCCACTTCCTCTTCTAGGTGAAAACCTTTCAGAAATTTGAGACTGTTATCATCTCAAATATCTCTTCTTTGGGCTACATATATTCAAATTCTTTAACTGTTTCACCAAGGGTTTGGTTTCCAGACCACTGTAAGTCTGAAAGAACAAAAGTCGTCCACTTTTAATTGCTTGGTCCACTAAATTGGGTCCTTCCTTGGTTTCTTTCTTCAATTGTTAGCAACTACAGTCTCCTGCCTCTCTTATCTTATTATTTTCTAGCAGCATCTCTTCATCCTTTTTGTCAAGATTACCTGTTACATTATTCTTTTTGACTGTGGTACCCAAATGCAACACTCCAAGGGGAGGTCAGAGTCTGAATAAGGCAGAGTAGAATAGAGCAGTTGCTCCCCATTAGATTGACTCTATGCTCCTATAAATGTCCCTTGTGATTTATTTATTTATTTATTATTCATTCATTCATTCATTCATTTATTTAGTCAAGTACTTATTTGATAATATGCATATGCAAGAGCTGAAGTGGTGCAGTGGTTAAATGCAGCCATTGCAGGCTGACTGCTAGTTCAACAGTTCAGCTGTTCAAATCTCACTAGGCTCAAGGTTGACTCAGCCTTCCATCCTTCCGAGGTCGGTAAAATGAGGACCCAGATTGTTGGGGGCAATATGCTGAACTCTGTAAACCGCTTAGAGAGTGCTGTAAAGCACTATGAAGCGGTATATAAGAAAAGTGCTATTGCATAAGTATAACATTATTTGAATACATAAGATGGGTACAAATAAAAGGGAACAGGGATGGTAGGCATGCTAGTGTGCTTATGCACACCCCTTACTGACCACTTAGGAATGGGGTGAGGTCAACAGTAGACAGTCTAAGGGAAAAGTTTTTGGGATTTGGGGATAAAACCACAGAGTCAGGTAGTGAGTTCCAGGCATTAACCACTCTGTTGCTGAAGTTGTATTTTCTGCAATCGAGTTAATAGTGTAATATTACCGGTGAAGAAGCTACGTAAAATTAGGTTTACAACTCTTAATGCCTTTTTGGCAATGTTGTTACAGTGGGCTTTGACACTTAGATAATTAGATATGAGTACTCCAAGGTTCTTGACAGAGTGAGGGTCATCTGCAAGGTCGTGTCCATTCAGCTTGTATTTAGTGTTCTGATTCTTTTTGACAATGTGTAGGACAGAGCATTTGTTGGTTGAGATTTGAGGTTGCCAATTGTTCGACCATTCTGACACAAAGCCGAGGTCTTTTTGAAGGGTAGCAATGTTGTTGTTGGTGTTAAAAAGTTTTACATCATCAGCGAAGAGAATGTAGTTGCTTATAATGTGATCGCAAAGGTCATTTATATAAAGTATAAAGAGTATGTCCTAGTATGCTGCCTTGGGGAACACCACTGTTAACAGGTGCGGGATTTGATAGGGCGCTCCCTATTTTGACCACTTGTTGTCTATTTGACAGGAACGCAGCTATCCAGTTATGTAGGGGTCTAGAGATGCTGTAGGATTTTAGTTTCAGAAGTAGTTTGTTGTGTACCACTGAGTCGAAGGCTTTACAGAAGTCTATGTAAATTTTGTCTATTGTTTTACCCTGGTCTAGTTTTGAAGTCCATATGTTTTTGCAATGTAGTAGTTGTAGATTACAGGATAATTTTTTTTCTGAAACCAAATTGCTTGTTAGAAAGTAGGTTGTTTGTTTCTAAGTGAAGGGTAATGGATTGGTTTATGATTGATTCCATGACTTTGCAGGTGACGCAGCATAAAGAGATTGGTCTGTAATTTTCAACTAGGCTGGGATCTCCCTTTTTGAAGATGAGGATGACCATGACTAGTGACCATAGGTATGGTAGGGAGCTGGTCCTGAAGGATTTTTCAAAGATTATGCTTAGCAGTTCAGCCATAGCAGTGGAGAGCTTTTTAAAGAAGTATGCACATAGTCCATCAGGTCCAATTGATAGATGGTTTTAGGCTGCGTAGTGCTTTTCAATGTTATCTTCTGTGAAATCTATTTGTGTTAAATCATTGTAATTATTTGTGGTACGACTAGGGAATATTGGGTATGAGCCGTTGCTGTTTAGAAAGACTGAGCTGAAGAATGTGTTGAAGAGGTTGGCTATAACTGTTTCATCATTGCATTCTTTACCGTTAGGTCCTTTTAGGGGTGGGAAGGATCTCGAGTCCTTAAGTTTGTTTACAAAATTGTAGAAGGCGTGTTTGGATTTCGTGCGCAGAAGGTTTCCTCTTGTTTGCTGTGGTAGTTGGAGCATTCAGTCTTTATTTGGTGGCATATATTTTTGTAGCGGTTTTTAAAGTTTGCTACGTAGCCAGTTTTGTTTTTCTGCCAGAGAGACTTTTTTGGGGATTGGAGCTTCCTTATTGATATGGGCAGTTTGTTTTTCTTGGTTAAGGTAGTTATTAGTGGTACATGTAGTCTAATAGTTCTTTTGACTTTGAGCAAGAAAATGTTATAATGGTCATCAGCAGTGTTATAGCCAGAGAATAGAGTTTGCCGGTCTAGAGATGAGAGGTCGACATCTATGAGTTCACAGTTGGCTTTTTGAAGTTGTAATTGGGTATCCCATGATTAAAGATTTTTGCAATGGTGTAAATTGAGACAAAAGTCAAACATGCTGTGGTTGCTGTTGGAAAAGTGTTCTTTTATTTGTAGTCCATAAATTGAGCTTAAGCTGTTGCAGAAGATGAGATCGAGGCAGTTGTTGAGTCTAGTGTTGTTAGTTACTAGTTGATCTAGTCCCAGATTAGTAACAGCATTGTATAGGGTTGCATGGATTGGTTCAGTCATACATTCATTTAGGGTCCAGTTAATAAGAGGTAGATTGAGGTCACCAAGAAAGATAAGAGGGTATGGGCAGGAGGCTGCCCACGTTAGCAGTGAGGTTAATTTGTTCGCATGTGTGATGTCGTAGTCAGGGGCTCTATAACGTAGTAGAAAGCGAAGTGTGGTATTTAAGGACAGTTCGCAGACGATGGTTTCAGGAAGAGTGAGTTCATGTGTAACTTGAATATTTTTTAGGTTTAGTGTCTTTTTGTAGAAGATAGCTACTCCGGCTCCTCTGCAAGTTTCACGGTTGGACCGGTAAACAAGATAGTATTTTACTGTGATGATGGAGTCTGGGAGGGATGCATTTAGCCATGTTTCGCAGACAAATATAATGTCAAATGTGGCAGTATTTAATAAGAGGAGGAGTTCAGGCATTTTGTTAATGATGCTTCTTGTATTAATTAGTTTGCATTTGAGGTTAGTATTGGTTTGTATTGAGGAAATAAGGGGTGCGCATACCTAGTTTTGGTTGATGGTGTGTTGGATGTTGGTTTGTTGTTGGGAGATGGTGTGTTGGATGTTGGGGGATGGATTGCGGGCCTTACTTTTGATGCAGTCGGCTCAGTAATCTATGTATAAGTCAGTGTTGCCTAGTTCTTGGCATATTTTGAGTTCGGCACGGAGTTCACAGGAGCAGATACGTTGTAATACGTCTTGATCTAACTTTGCTGTGGATGGTGTTGGTTCTGGCAATGGAGTCATGGTGTAAATAAATTTCCGTTTGCTGGACTTATTTTTACATACTACTCTGCAGAATTGGGGGAGCACCAAGCCGTTGTTGTTCTTGTGCTCTGGGCCATCTCTGGAAACTTCTATGATTTCATCGGGGGTGATGATTTGTGTATGATGGCTGCTGCTGATGCTGCGTACCTTTGTGATATCAGGATCATTGTTGTAATCTAATCCAAATAAAATTGTGTTATGATGTTTTTGTTCATGCTCAATGGTATCTTTGATGAGTATGGAGATGTTGGTGGTTTGATTGGTAGATCCTTGTGGTTGTGGTTGTGGTTGAGGTGATGGTTGTTGAGTTGGGATAGGAATTTGGTTTGCTGAGTTTTCATTTTTCTGTGCTGAATTTTTTTCTTCTAAAGATGTAAAACGTGATTCTAGGCTTGCTAGTAAAATTGCTTCTAAATTTGTTTCTATGGATTCTATGGTTGTTTGCTGTGTCTTTATGGTTGTTTCTAGGGTATGGATTCTGTCAGACATAGCGATGAAGTTATTCAGTTTTGGTAAACAGGATGGACATAGGGAAATGTAGGAGTTTCTTGAAGAAAGTTGGCTACATGTTTGTTTATTCCTAGGCAGGTGTGGTGGGCATGTTTGGCACATATGTGACATTTCTTGAATGTATCATATTCATTGATAGCATCATTATATTTGTAGCATGTTCTGGGGTTGTTTGGGTTGTTGCTGTTTTCGATGTCTTTCATTTGTGAGTGTTTGGAGGTGGTGTTTTTGGAGTTTTTGCCTGACATGGTCACTGATTAGTTTGTGTTTGACAAAAATAATTATTCAATGTCAGTAATAAATCATGAAAGGGGTTTTGTAATTGTTGTACTTCTTTATTTAGCTTCTAATATCCTTTTTTGGGTGCCTTTTGATGCTGTTCTTTGTATTGAGTTGGGATCTTCCAGTGGGAGCATTTTCAAAATGGTGGCAGATTTAATCTAATCCGGTTTAAAATGGTGTAGGAGATATCGGTGGTGGTTTAATTTTGTATGGGAGTTTAAAGAAGCCAGCGCCACAGGGAATAAAAAATCCTCATGGTGTCAGAAGGCTCTTCAGGAAAGTTTGGTAAAGTAGGAACTTCGGGGAGTGGGGTGGACTCTTTGGGGAATCCTGATGGAGCTGGGGATGAAGCTGGCGCTTTGAGGGATCCTCACAGAGCTTCCTCTGGGAGGCAATATCCTCACGGCTCTTCGGGGAATCCTCACAGTACCTTCGTAGCTCTACAGGGGATCCTCATGGTGCCTTTGCAGCTCTACAGGGAATCCCTCTCTGGGTGCTACGGGGAATTCTTGTCGAGGTGCTTCTGGAAATCCTCACAGAGTTTCCTAGTGCTTCAGGGAATCCCTCTTATGGTGCTTTGGGGAGTTCTTCTCAGGGCATTGTGCTGTGGGGAATCCTATCTGAGTCCACGGTGTCTGTTTCGAGGTAGGGTGCGGTGGGTGAACCTTTTATGAGTATTTTTTTAATACTTTTCTAAGTATTCTGCGATTTTCTTGTGGTAAGGATGTGGTGGGTGCTTTGGAGTGAGAGCCTCACTGTCTTACCTGGGCACCGCCATTTTGGAAACCATGATAGCAGCTAATCATTTAGTAACTGCATCAGCTCATGGGTAACTTGTGACTGAAGGGAAACCCAGATCCCTTTAATATGAATTATTGCCAAATCAGATCACTTCTATAGCCTAGTTCTCAATTTACGACTACAATTGGGATTAGATTTCGGTTGTAAGACCGCAAATGGCAACCACATGAATCTGAGACACTGCAACCTTCATAAATACATGCTAGTTGACAAGCATCCAAATTCTGATCATATGACTTTAGAGATGCTATTAATGGTCATTAGTGTGAGGATTCCTAAGCTACTGCTCTTGATGCTGTTGTAAATTCAAACAGTTGATAAATGTATAGTTTTCATTCAAAGTTTATCTGTATATGTTCCTCACATTTTGCCTTCCCAGCTGTAAATCTTTACATTTCTGTCCACTAAATTCCATTTTATTCCACCCCTTTTAAAATCTTTTCGAATCTTCCCCTTTTTATCTGAAACTATTAGCCATTCCTCTTAACTTTCTGCACCTTGAAACTCTATCAGCATTTCTTCAACTACCTTTTTTGAGAAATTATTGAAAACATTGAAAAACATGGGGTCCATGATACATCCCCATGCAAAGAACCTTCATACATTATAGTCAAAAAACTAAGTACGGCAACCAATAAGGATGCCCTCAAAGGTCCACTAGGTGTTTTTTTATGTATGTTGCATATGCAAATAAAAAATGTGCAGAGCATTGATATTTATTTATTTATTTATTTATTTATTGATTGATTTATTGATTGATTGATTGATTGATTGATTGATTGATTGATTGATTGATTGATTGATTGATTGATTGATTGGTTCTTCTATGCTGCCCTACTCCCGAGGGACTCAGGGAGGCATACAGCATTGTGCAAGAACACTGAACAATAAACAACGATTAAAACAATGTTAAAAAAAATTAAAAAGTTAAAAGAAATATTCACCACCAGACATACCGGGGGAGAGCTCAGATAGGATTAGTCTCAACCCCCTGCCTGCAGGAAGAGCCATGTCTTGACGGCTTTTCGGAAGGCCAGCAGGGTGGGGATAGTTCAGATCTCTGGGGGAATTTGGTTGCAGAGCACAGAGCCCCCCACAGAGAAGGCCCTCCCCCTAGGGCCCGCCAGCCGACATTGTTTGGCCGACGGGACCTGAAGGAGACCTACTCTGTGGGACCTAACCGGTCGGAGGGAAGTATGAGGCAAAATGCGGTCCCGAAGGTAACCTGGTCCTAAGCCATGAAGGGCTTTAAAGATGATGATCAACACCTTGAATTGTACCCGGAGACTGATGGGCAACCAATGCAGCTGGCGGAGTATAGGTGTAACGTGGGTGTATCTTGACACACCCACCACAGCACGCGCAGCCGCATTTTGCACCAACTGAAGTCTCCGAATACTCTTCAAGGGTAACCCCATGTAGAGCGCATTGCAGTAGTCCAATCGAGAGGTGACAAGGGCATGAGTGACCGTGAGTAGAGCCTCCTTCTCCAAGTATGGCCGCAATTGGTGCACCAGGCCAACCTGTGCAAAAGCCCCCCTAACCACAGCTGTAAGATGTTGATCTAATTTTAGCTGTGGATCTAGGAGGACCCCTAAATTGCGGACCTGTTCTGAGGGAGTTAATTTTCCTCCCTCAAGAACCAAGGGGGGACAGTTGTCATGGTCCTTAGGAGACAATATCCAGAGCCACTCAGTCTTGTCGGGGTTGAGTCTGAGTCTGTTCCTCCCCATCCAGGTCCTAACGTCGTCCAGGCACCGGCACATTACACCAACTGCCTCACTGAATTGAGATGGGGTGGTGATGTACAGCTGGGTGTCATCAGCGTACTGATGAAAACTCACCCCGTGTCAACAGATGATCTCCCCCAGCGGTTTCATGTAAATGTTAAACAAGATGGGCGAGAGGACCAAACCCTGAGGCACCCCACATGTCAGGGGCCTAGGAGACGATCTCTGCCCCCCTGTTAACACCGACTGCATCCTGTCGGTGAGATAAGAGGAGAACCACCGCAAAACGGTGCCTCCCACTCCCAACTCGCCGAGACGATGCAGAAGGATACCATGGTTGATGGCATCGAAAGCCGCTGAGAGGTCAAGTAGCACCAGGATGGAGGAATTTCCCCCATCCCAGGCTCGCCAGAGATCATCCATCAGGGCGATCAAGGCAGTTTCTGTACTGTAGCCACGCCTGAAACCATATAGCCATCACAGCCACCATTTTTACTTTTTTAAAAACCATATTTTGTGGACACCCCTCTCCCTGTAGCATTCTATTTCCTACTTTTGTTTAAAGTTAAAGGTACCATTAATAAGTACTATTCAAGAATTTATTTATTTATTTATTTATTTAATAGATTTGTATGCCGCCCAACTCCCGGGGGACTCTGGGCGGCTCGTTATCACTCGTTCAACTATATGGCTATTCAAAGTAATGTAATGTAACCCATATGTTATCAATTTATTAAGAAAAACTTCACCAAAGGGAGTGACCATAGCTTGGATACAACAGATCTTTATCATTCCCTATAGACACACTCTGCTATTCTATTCTATGAAAACTTTTCCAAGTTCTTTCGTCCCCAAAACAAATTATTTATGTTTTTGTGTTGTGTGTATACATATGTATACAATGTATACAGCTGTAGCATCATAGTGGGCACACCCCAGGCAACAGCTTCAACAGGCTGGCCAAACCAGGTTGAGAGTAGCCGTTGGGTCATCGACCTTCGGTGAGATAGGGACTTGTCTATCCTGAGCATGTGAAGACAGATTCTGGTGGACTGAGCGGATGAAACCTACTAGAATAGGACAACGGTCATGAAGGCGGTCTCTGCAAGCAATGTGGTATGCTAAGAGCACAGCAAGACATGAAAGACGCCCTGGTCAACCACTGCGCCCAGCCCACCTCCAACTGTCTCGACTCTTGTCCTGCTATTTGGAGCAAGATGGAATCTAGGAAGAGAGAGTGAGGCTGACTATGCGCACCTCTCCCTCACTTTAATCCAATTCACGTGCAAGTCTTGACATCCCCCCCCCAATTGATAGATGTCAAGGTCCTCTTCGAATACGATGGATGAACATCATCATCATACATATGTATGTGTGTGTATATATATACTGTATGTGTGTGGTTTTTTTATTTTTATTTTTAATATATTCATTAATAATTTGCAAGAGGAAAATTGTACCAGAAAAAAAGCATAATTTACATATCTGAAATTATCTGACAGGTAAATAGAAAGAGAAAATTTATTTCTTCTGGCTTTTTTGTTTCAGACTAAAATGATGTGTTGGATTATTCCACACCACTTCGAAACTTGCAAGTCTATTTTAGGAACATCTACTCCCATAAGGAACAGAACTATGCATTCACATACACACACCAACAGACATTCTGAAGAAAAAATGTTTCCAGTCTATTAGGAGCTCATCGCCAAATGACTTTTTAAAAGAAAATAGCGAGGGTCAAAAAAGTTCCCTCAACATTTCAGAATTAATTTCCACCAGGAAATGATGTTCCAATTACAATTCCCAGGCCCTGGCTTTTGCAGGGCAAACTATAGGGTGTTTGGTAAGCATAGAAAATGGAACTGTATAGGGAACAATGGTTCTCCTGTTTTCGGCAGTTTTATTTATTGGAAATTATAGCAGGAAGAAAAAAGACTAAATAAGTCTTAAGTGTGTCATTATTATGTCATCCGTAGCTGAGTTGTGCTGTGTAGCTGCAATCTGCTATTTTGTAAACTGAGCTGTCAAGCACTTGTTATTTTAAAGCTGGGATTTGTCAGTTTTTCCTGATGGGGCAGCAGCTCGGTTTCTCAGTGATTCATGACTGGCTGTGAGACAGAGGAAATTTGTGTCTGCACTAATCTAAACACAGCATAAATGGAACATAGACACAGTGCTGAAAGAAGAAAATGGACTAGCCTCAATGCACCCTAAGTGTGCCTCCCCAAACCCCACAAATAATAATGATTAAAAACCTTTTAAAAGTTTAGCAAACCTCTCCCCCAATGAAAGAAATTGTGTTCCAGAAAAATAAAAATTTGCAAAAACAACAATCCTTAACCCACCCCGCAAACTAACTGCAGTGATTTTAATAGACTGTTCCTATAATGTCAACCCAATTTAGGGAGGCAGAAACAGGATATTCTCCAAACCATTTACTTTAGAGTAGTCCCACTGGAGTTTAGCCTTGAATGTATTGAAATAACAGCCCACATATGCATTTCTATGACATCTGTATTTTCCATTTAAAATATATGTGCAACTCTGCTTTTGGAACATTTGTTTTTAAGAAAGGAAAGGGTCATTCAGAAGAGATTTTTCCTTTCCTGTGCTCTAACAAACCATAAAAGGCATGGATATTCGTTCAGTTGGGAGGAAAACAGGCCCTGTTCTTCAAACATAAATTATAATTTAACAAGGCACTGAGAGAAAACATGGATGTATGGTGTGCAAAGATGGCAGATTTCTGCTCCTAAACTGGTCCACCATTTTGGAAATATTTTTCAAAATATTCTAAAGTATTCTCTTGACTTCCAGTGACATTCTGAAGCAACAACTAACCTCTCCTTCAGAAGATATTTCCCATGATAAAAAGTAGTCTCTACCTTTTTGAGCCAAAGGGCACATATAGAATTGTGAAATGCTGCCATTATTTAAAAAAATAAAACCACAAAATGGCTGTGAGGAAGACAGCTATGGTCTGAAGTCAGTAAAAAAATACCCATTTCATAACATGGAGAAGGGTACAAAAGGTGGAACAAAAATTACAGAAACCAGTGTGAATACATTTAGACACAATGGAAAGTGATAATAGTTGTAATTTCCACTTTAACCTGATTCATCTTTTTCAGCAATTATTTCATTTATGACTAATGCAGGAGCTAACATTGAATTTCACCAATCATGCCAAATTGTTTGTACACATTACCTGGTAATGAATGTTCAATCTTCTTGTAATGGTGTCATTACAAGATTGCAATTAGAGTAGGAAATATTTAAAGAGAGTGTTGTATTTTATTTAAAAAAAAACTACCAAGGAAAATACTTATAAATATCATTGTGGTAAAGTACAAATTATCAAGAAGACCAAATTTCAGGTCCCATTACATTTTGAAGCAGTCTGTAGGAATCTGAACTACCATATTTCATTTTAATCTATCTCACAAATGTTTTTAAAAAGTAAAACATATAGGCTCACTGGCCTCTGGAGCAAAATGCAATGAGACCCAATGACAGTCTACACCTCACATAAACACCAACAGAAGAGAATATTTGTAGCTCAGGGTTGAACTGTGGAGTCCTTGGTACTCACTGAGCTTTGTTGTTTTCTTGTTTTCTTTTCTTATCCTACAAGGTAACACCATCAGGAACATAGAGATAAACAACATCTACATGCTCTTCAAAAGAGGCAATCGAAAAGCTAAAAGTTACCTCTTCATCAGCAATCAAAACCCAGAGAAGCAGAGATTAACCCAATATTAATACTAGACCAGCAATCAAGCAGTAAACAATAGCCCAACTACCAACTCAGACAAAATAATCCAACAGTAGTTTAATCAAAGACCCACTAAGAACACTTCCACAAACAGTGACAGGGCAAGTCCATAGTATATAAAAAGAGAGCAAACCCCACTCTATCCTAGCATTGATGATGTTACTTACTTGGGTAATGAAATGTCTGGAAGAAGACAACACCAAAGTCTTGCATTGCATAGCCTTTAAGAGCTGAAGTGGTGCAGTGGTTAAATGCTGCGACTGCAGGCTGACTGCTAGTTCAGCAGTTCAGCTGTTCAAATCTCACCGGCTCAAGGTTGACTCAGCCTTCCATCCTTCTGAGGTCGGTAAAATGAGGACCCAGATTGTTGGGGGCAATAATGCTGAACTCTGTAAACCGCTTAGAGAGGGCTGTAAAGCACTATGAAGCGGTATATAAGTAAAGTGCTATTGCTATTGCTATTGCATTCCCACGTCCAACAAAAGAATGCATTTGTATGTTAACACCACATACATGTGTCATCATTGGATGTTCTATTATCACCTTGTATCATACAGATCCCTATGCATGTGCTGGCATGTTAGGAAAATCTAATACATTATCTTGAGTTGGAGAGAAGATGGGTTGTAAATGTAAATGGTGGTGATAAGTCCAAAGAAATAAATTTTCCAATTTGTACTTCAGCCTCAGTGGATAAAATAGACAGCGTCTACTTTCATGCGTCATTAGGCTATGCTGCCTTTGCTGTAAATGAATGGAAGAGCAGGGTCGTGTTCAAAGTGATGTTAGCATAAAGCCTTCTCACAGACAATGGAACGTCTGACAATCTTGCACAGAGGTCCATCTAGACTAAAGTTTCCCAGGGGATGTGAAATTAATGCTCATTTTTGTTCCAGGATTACCATGCTTCTTTCTGTTTAATTTGGCCCTTAGATGTTCTTCTTCAAATCTTATAAAATAGTTAAGGCAACCCAAAGGTACTTTTCCAAGAGGCAACTGAACTTTCTGGTTTTTCTTTGAAGATGTTTCACCTCTCATCAAAGAAGTTTCTTCAGCTCTTCTTGGATGAGAAGCAAAACGTCTTCAAAGAAAAACCAGAAAGTCCAGTTGCCTCTTGAAAAAGCACTTTTGGGACAACCATGACCTGGATGATTGAAAATCTCCATAGACATTTAGTTAAGGCCAAAGTCATCTCTAAAATTTAAATCACGATTATGCATTGAATGAAAATGGTAGTGTAGTTTTATCTATATTGTTCAGCAAATAACATTTTGTCAATACGTTATCTCACAGGCAATCAATGCAAGTCTACTGAGAAGTACCGTTTTTTTTGGGAGTACAAGACACACCTTTTCCCCCAAAAAACAGGGTAGAAATGTTGGTGCGTCTTATACACTGAATACAGCCATTTTGGGGGCTCCCGAAGCCCCACCCCTGCATCCCATTTTTGCGAAAAACAGGCCGTTTTTTGCCAAAATGGGGGCATTTTTGCCTTCCCTTACCCCCTAGGAGTGCTCTTTAGGCTTCCCAAACCCTCTGCATGCCTTGTTTTTGCAAAAAAAAAATAGCAAAAAACAGGCGGTTTTTTGCAAAAACTGGAGTGTTTTTGCCTTCTAATTACCCCATCTAGCATGACTGGAGTAGGAATTCTGGGAGTTGAAGTCCACTAGTCTTAAAGCTGTCAAGTTTGAAGACCCCTGGATTAGGGGTTAGGGGTGCAAGGGTCTTCAAACTTGGCAAGTTTAAGACTTGTGGACTTCAACTCCCATTCCTGAGCTAGCATGACTGGAGGAGGAATTCTGGGAGTTGAAGTCCACTAGTCTTAAAGCTGTCAAGTTTGAAGTTTGTAAAAAGTGTACATGGTTGTAAAAAGTATACATGATTGTAAAAAGTATTCTGCTACACTGGTATTTTATTAAATAATATATTACTACACCATTTGGTTCAGAATACTTTTTTCCTTGTTTTTCTTCTCTAAAATCTAGGTGCATCTTATATTCTGGTGCGTCCTATACGCCGAAAAATACGGTATGTGTCACAGACTTCGATGTGCCTTACTTGCAAAAATGTGGATATAAATGCAACCAGAATCATAAACCAAAAAGATACTTTGTAGTAAACCAACACTGCATAGAGTCCAGACCTTCAATATCCCCATATGACACTGAACCTAACCCTATGCACTCTCCTAACCATGAATTTTTGACCTCATCCTGATAGCCATTCCTGTTTTCATCTCTCTTTCTGCTTTGTTCCTCTTATGCCATTGTGTTTCCTGGAACACATTCCTTGTGTCTAAATTGTAATAGTGATCCTGATGCTTTCATCCATTTTTGCATGGGGAAAAATACAAGACCAGAAGTACCTAACTTTTAAGTTGCCAATCTCCCACTTCTTCCAAATTATGAGGGCCATTACTAAGCTGCCTTGACTGAAATAGCCACAAAATCTTTTATGCTCATGGATGAAATCATCAGAACCAATAAATTCACAGTAGATCAGAGTTGGCTGAACTCTAAAGCCAGCCCATGTAATATTTTGCTGGCCTTGTGACGTCATATCCTTTGGCATATGATGGAATGATGAAAATTGTTGGTTAGAGTGGTCAATTTTGGTTAGTGGCACCGGGGCGTTTTGGGAAGGAGGAGAATAAGCTGGAATGCTTCAATTACCAAACCACCTTTCTCCTAAGAGAAATGCATTCCATCTGAATTTTTCTTCCCTCAGTCTTTTTTTCATCCTTTTCCTGTACACATGCAACACATTTTTTTAAAAAAAACACAAGAATGACTAGCACAGAGTTTTGGGATCTCTGTACACCTTCCAAACAACTTCACAATGAAAGTGAATTCTGCAAAGCAAGTTGGATTTATACAATTCGATAGGCATTTTCTGCTAGAGTTAAGAGTTGCTTCCAATCTACATAATTGCAAATAATTAAGGTCTTTGGGGATATAAACACCATACTAATTCACTCGTTGCTTCTGCTCCCCTCCTGCATACTGGATACAGGATGTGCATGCCTTTAACTCAGGAACAATGGCCAAAATTATCATTTGCATTTGTTATTTGCTTGTTATCTGTTTCCTTTGTATGGATGCTAAATGCATATTTTGAAATCACTTCACTGAATAAAGCAGAGTTAGAGAATGCAATGGCAAATTAAAATTAAATCTCACCAGGAAAGGAAAGGACTGGGTGTTTGTTTGTTGTTTGTTTAAATCATTTCAGTGGCTGGAATAATTGGACGATAGCCTCAGGGCATCCATTTAGTATATGATTAGGTTATTTCTTCATCATCTCCTCTGTATGTGTTTAATTACAAATTAATCTGAAATTCTCCAGAGAGAGAAGAAAATCAATATAATAATATGGAATAGGAAGGGAGATCATGTTGTTTTGGCTTTTAAGAAAATGCATCAAAATACTGAGCAAAATTCCATATCCAACTGGTGAAATTTTTCATATTTGTTTATTTCTTAATAAGTCTTCAGGAAGAAGGAGTTATTTGATTGTTTTTGACCAGCTCAAGTTCTGGCGACTCATTTTTCGACCAGCTCAAGTTCTGTTGACTTATTCCTCTGAATGATGCCCATTTTCAACCCTTCAAAAAGACCTTGACTATGTATCTGAATGGTCTAACAAGTGGCAACTTCAAATCTCAATCAACAAATGCTCAGTTTTACACATTGGCAAAAATAATCAGAACACAAAATACAAACTAGACGATCATGACTTTGTTGATCATCCTCACTCAGTAAAGGACCTTGGAGTACTCATCTCTAACGATCTAAGTGCCAGAGCCCACTGCAACTACATAGCTAAAAAGGCATTAAGAGTGGTTAACCTAATCTTGTATAGCTTCTTCTCTGGTAACATTGTACTCTTAATCAGAGCATACAAAACATTTGCTAGACCAATTCTTTTTTTTTATTGAAAAAGTTTTATTAGTACAAAGTACAAAAGATTTTTTTTACATCCCCCCCCTTCCCCCCCCCTCCCTCACCCTCCCCGACTTCCCAGAAAAAACACAGGATATAATCTTCAAATAACCATAAGCTAAAATATACTTTAAAAAACATTAATTTCTGTTATATGTGAATACATTCCCCCCCTAAGAAAACTCCACTTTGTCTAAAGTCTATTAAATCATTCTAAAATTCTAACCATATATCATTGTTAAACTATATATATCTTCTTGATCTGATACTTTTTTTGAATATAATCAGTCCATCTATTCCACTCCAACTTGTATCTTTCATTTGAATGATCTTTTAAGTATGATGAAATTCTTGCCATATTTGCCAGGTGTGTAACTTTAAATATCCATTCCTCAGTAGTAGGTATATCCTCTTTCTTCCAGTATTGTGCTACCAACAATCTGACAGCCGTTATCAAGTTCAAGATCAGCTTAGTCTCTATTACAGTACAGTCTGTAGTTATTCCCAGCAAGAAAAACTGTGGTGTAAATTTAATTTTTTTCTTCAAAATATTCTGAATAATCCACCATATTTTTATCCCAAAAGCCTTAATTTTCTTACAAGACCACCAAATATGGAAATAAGTTGCATCTTCACATTCACATCTCCAACATTTAGGTTGTAAATTTGGATACATACCGGCTAGTTTTTTTGGATCAAAATGCCATCTATAAAACATTTTATAAAAATTCTCTCTTAAATTTTGAGCTTGTGTAAATTTCACATTTCTAACCCATATATTCTCCCATGTTTCCATCATTATAGGTTCACCAATATTTTGTGCCCATTTAATCATACAATCCTTAACTAGCTCTGTTTCAGAATCTAATTCCACTAATACATTGTATAATCTCTTTATATGCATTGGTCCTTTATTCTTTATTTGGTTTATCAAATTATCATCTTGCTGCGAGATACCTGCTTTTGAATCCTCCTTCCATCTGGCCTGCAATTGCCCATATTGAAACCAAGACTTAATTACTCCTTTTTCTTTTAATTCATTCCCTCCGTATAAAGAAGCTCTTTATATGTCATCTGCTTCTATTAACTTTGCAATCAAATCTTTTTTCACGTATATAACAATGCCATTTTTCTTTTCTGGAGCCGTAGCAACAAAATGTGTCCCTAATCTTGTATTCATCAGATATTTTTGATCTTGAGTCTTTATGTGAGTCTCCTGTAAACATATCAAGTCATTGTTAAATTGTTTTAAATAATGAAATATTTTCCTCCTTTTCTGTGGAGAATTCAAACCATTAACATTCCAGGTAAGAAATTTAGTTCCCATCTCTGGGCTTCTGAAGCGTATGGAGCACACCTTGAAGATCTACCTTAGATTTTTCTTTCGGTCTCGCTCCTCCCACCGCTTCGGATTTAGGAATATCTTGCAGTACCATCTGTTGTCTTTGTTGTCTCAATTCTTGTCTCCGCTTAGCAGCTCTGGTTTGTCTTTGTTCTTTAATCATTTCCTGTCTGTTAAGTTCTAGATTTTGTTCCGTTTCAATGGCCAATCACACAGCTCCTTCTTGTACAACTTTCAACAGTTCTTCTCTTTCTTGTTGTTGTTTCCCTTCCGGGGGTTTAGAAGATCCGGGCACTAAAACGTCTTCATAAAAATCTCTGGCTTTCTGAACTGTATTAAGACGATATCTCACTCCCATGAACGTAACCACCAGTCCACATGGTATTTCCCACCTGTATTGAACTTGTTGTCTTCTCAGTTCTTCCACCAGGAAGGTGTATTCCTTCCTGGCTTTCAACATCTTGGGAGGAATTTCCTTCATTGTCATCACTTCTTGTCCCTCAACTTGGAGTTTGTTTACAAATGTCGCTTGTAGGATATCATTACATAGTGTTCTAGTAGTAAAATAGATGACAATATCTCTTGGTAGATTTCTATTTCTCGCAATCCATGAATTGACGCGAAAAATTTTATCTATCTGCCATGCCAGGTCCTCCTTCTTCACTCCAAGTGCTAACTCAAATGCTTCCAACATAATTTCCTTTAAATCTTCCTGCTTGTTTTCCTTAACACCTCTGACTCTTATTGCAAATTCCATGTTTCTATATTGCATGATCATTATTTCTGCCTCCTCCCTCTCAATTTTATTTTCTGCCTCACCAACCCTAGCTCCCAACACTGTAGTAGTTTGCTTCATTTCTTGTATTTCATCTTCCATAATCTCAAAATTGGTAGCAAAACCAGAAAAGGCATCAATTATATCTTCTCTGATCTCTTTATTACGAATTGCAATATCATCAGAAACTTCCTGTAATTTCTCATTGGTCTCATTAATTCTTTCATCAATTGCAGAAATCTTCTCATTAGTTTCATTAATTTTAAGATTAAATCAAGCTGCTAACTCTGCTTGCATTGATCTAAGTGCGTCTTGTAACATTGGGAGCGTTAGTGGCTGGGGGGGAGCTGGTATTTTAGAGACATGGATAGGAGAGCTATCTGCACTTGCTGGGGCTCTAACAGAGGTGGTTTTTTTTGAAGCCATTGCCAGTCACTTCGTTCTTTATAGTTAAGAAGAAAAAAAGCCAGAAACAAATAGCCAAATTGCCAGGAGAACTTCTATCAAATCCTTTTTCTTTTCTTCCCCAGAAAGAAGTCAAAAAGCCATTTAAAGTTCAAAGTTTTCAAAGAAGGAGCTGGTAGTAAAAACAGCCCTCCACTTTTAACTTTCGTTTCCACGCCCAGAAGCCTCCAGCGCCATTTCTTTTGTCCCTTTGTTAATTAATTACTTCCTTCTTCACTTCACAAAAAAAAGCTTTGCTACTTGCCGTTTACCATCTCTGCCTCCTGGGTCTTTCTGCCTGCTACAGTATCTTCTTTTGATCAAATATGTTGATTGCAGGAATTGGGTGCAGCTTCTTGCTCCGTGAAGAACGGAGACTTCCCAATTTCGGAGCTATGGCAAGGTTCCTAGGGGGCCCTCACCCTTCGCGCCCCAGGATCTCACCAGGGGCACTAGGGGGGCTCTACCTCACCCCACCGGCTCTCCTCACTCCCCTTTGCCCGGGGAGGAGACGATCAAGCTGCCAGACAGCTGTTTGACTGCTGAGCTGGCGGCGAATGAAGATCGGGAACAAGCGCTCTGCAAAGAGTGCCCTCGAAGCGGCAGCACCAAAGCGGAAGTCCGACCA
Organism: Diadophis punctatus similis; assembly: GCA_023053685.1. NCBI lineage: Eukaryota > Metazoa > Chordata > Lepidosauria > Squamata > Dipsadidae > Diadophis > Diadophis punctatus. The sequence continues at coordinate 36,916,637 of JALIGW010000007.1, read as the reverse complement.
ATTCTTGAATACAGCTCATCTGTCTGGAACCCACACTACATATCAGATATCAACACAATTGAGAAAGTCCAGAGATATTTCACAAGAAGAGTATTACATTCCTCTGTTCACAACAGAATACCTTATGAAACCAGATTTGAAATTTTGGGACTTGAAAATCTACAACTATGCCGCCTTCGATCTGACCTAAGTGTAGCTCACAAAATTATCTGCCACAATGTCCTACCTGTTAATAACTACTTCAGCTTCAACTGCAATAATACACAAGCTTACAATAGATACAAACTTAATGTAAACCGCTCCAAACTTGACTGCAAAAAAATTGACTTCAACAATAGAGTGGTCAATGCCTGGAACACTTTACCTGACTCAGTAGTTTCTTCCCCAAACCCCAAAAACTTTAACCTAAGATTATCTACCATCAACCTCACCCCATTCCTAAGAGGTCTGTAAGGGGCGTGCATAAGCGCACAATTGTGCCTACTGTTCCTGTTTACACATTGCTTTTAATCATATAAGCTTGACAAATAAAAATAAATAAAAATAAAAATTTTCTGGATCAGCACCTCATCTGACTCACTTGGCTAGAGATTTCAGCCAAACCTTCAGCTCACAGCCTAACCATCCTTGCAGGTTTGCAATGAAGGAAAATGAGAAGATGACCACAAAGACCTTTCCAAGGTAATGAAGACAGTGACAACTACTGTCTTAGAGGCTCCTTTACCTGTTTCAAAGTGGCAGCTTGAGTTCATAGAACAAAAAACAACTCATGATGAGCAGTCTTTCAGAATTTCCCTATTTTAATCCCTTATATCTTTTCTTTGGAACATATAAAATGCATTGTTGTTGTTTTTCTATCTGTCTGTGCTGCATATTTTTTCCTGTCTCTTTCATTCACTTTAACCTAATTGAGTCAGTTTCACCATATGAAGTGTAAGAGTCTAGTACCCAAATGAGTATGATTTTTAATCCCTTTCATTGCTCCACCTCTATCCTGAGCTTCTCCATAGTGGGCGGAGCCATCCTCCAAGAATGGGTTAAATCTGCCCTCTAGCCAATCAGGACCGAGATTTTCAAAGTATAAATACCACCCTCTTGCCTTGGCACCCCCTCTTTTCTTCTCGGTCTTTAGCCAAGAAGGACAGTGCTTAACCATTTTTGGATCCACCAACAACTACTGAATATTCCTGTTTTTCCTGCTTCTGTAAGTTACTGAATTATTGACTCTTGATTGACAGCTGTCACTCAGAGACCTTTTACCATCCTACAGCCCATTGGGTATTGCCCACTGGGCCTCACCCCAGCCGGGGCCTGAGGCTCCCCAGGGGAGGGAAATAACCTCTTAATTGCACCCATTGTGTACGGAGGTTTCCTACCTTGATTGTCTTCTGAATGGCTGCAGCCTCTTATTGCCTCTCAGGGAGGGTGGAATCCAGTTGTGAACTTTAGCCACGGATCACTGAGTCCGAGTGGCCTGGTTCCCCTCAAAACGGCTTGAGTTTGTCTCCAATAAGCCAGCTAAGCACCCAAAATTGACTTTGCAAGCTGACTTCGGCTGTGATCAATCGAGCGGCGTCAGGATCGGGTGCTAGCTTTTCCTTGCCTGCCCTGCGTTCAGAGAGAGGTCTAGGGCCAGGCAGCCTGACAGGCATAATTAAAAACAGCTGAGAGGCTCCTTCGGCGGGAAAAGCAGTTACGGAGCCGAAGAGATTGTTGCGGTGGCCATTTTGAATAATTTAAATTGATTGACAGCCGAAGACTGCAGGAGCTCCATTTAAAGCTACATCGCTCTTTTTTACTGCTGCTCGGCTGCCTCCTTCGTTCTCAGCTTGCCTTGCCCCCTGCTGCTTCCCACCTCAGCCAGAATGGCTGACAAAGCCAACAAGCAGGGGAAGGCGAGGCAGAAGACCCCCAGGGTCACTCCTGCTGCAGACAATGGCCAGGGGGAGGGGTTAGTTTCTATGAGCCCTGCCAGTGCCAGGGACAGGTCACCCCTGCGCCCCCTTTCTCCTGCTGATTGCCCTAAATCATCAGGCTCAGCACAGGGAGCTGAGTGGTCAAAATCCCAGGGCAAGTCCAGCCACAAGACTCGCTCTCATGAACGTGGCCACTCAGGGTCTAGCTCCCACAAGACCCAGAAGATTGCTCCCCCAGCCCCCCCGTCTCGCACATCAGACTGCTCTGCTGACAATCTATCCCTGGAACAATTGGACTGTCATCTCAGAGAGGGGGATGTCTGGGGGGAGCAAGATGAAGGGACACTTGAAGAGGCACAGGTACTCCAGCCACCACCTCCTGACAATCCAGCCATGTCAGATGCCATGCAGGTGAGGATGGATGCTGCCATTTGTAGGGGGCTTGAAGCTGCCATCAGGGCCATGGCAGAGCCCACTCAGGGGCAGTCTGCTCCACTGCCTCCCCCACGCGCAGTTCTCCCCCAGGCCCTGGACATCACCACTCAGGGCGGGGTTGAGGACCGCGATGACTCTTCCCAGAGTTCAGAGGCATCACTTGACCAGCCTACACCTGACCTGGCAGAGGGGGATCAACTTGAGGAAGGGCCCATTGACATCAAAATGTCAGACGACGAAGACATGGCCCCAGAGCCACCCGTCATCACGGGTCTTTTTCACCCCAGCCCTTTCAGGTCGTTGCTGCACAAGGCGAGGGCCACGGCCAACCTGTCCACTGCCCAGGCCGAAACACCGAAGGCGGTGACTCAGGATGACCCCATATTCGAAGAGGCCACGACCTCAACTGCAGAGGTGATCCCTATCCCCAATTTCTTTGTGAATGCTTTGGTCAAGCAGTGGCAATCGCCCAGCCTGGGGCCCCTGGCCAGCGCGCAAGACAAACGCTACTTTAACGTAGCACCCCACCTGGCCCAACACCTGCAAGTGTCTTCCATAGATGATCCGGTGAGGGCTCTCTACTCGGCCACACAGCTCCCCGGCGAGCCTGATGAGCTGCTGCGACCAGAGGATCGTCGTATGGAGACGGCTTTACAGAAGGCACATCAGGCAGCCGCCTGGGCCATCAAAGCATCTACGACGGCCTCCTTCTTCTCTCGGGTCTCGCTAAAGTGGCTCCACTCCTTACAACAGCACATTCCGGCCTCAGACATTCGTGCCCAGCAAGACATCAAGAAGTTGTTGGCCGCAGCCCAATTCACTTCTGATGCCACTTTGCAGTCCGCCAGATTCTCTGCCCGCTCCATGGGGTCCACGGTGATCGCGAGACGTATGCATTGGCTACGCTCCTGGCAGGCGGATGCGAGGCACAAATGGAAGCTAGCTGCAGCCTCCATCTCTGGCCCAGCCCTTTTCGGCCCGGCACTGGACCAGGTCACCACTGAAACTAAAGACAAACGTAAAGTCTTGTCAAATTGCAGCAAAGCCCCTGAGAAACCCTTCTTTAAGAAGGCCTTAAAGGCACCTGACCACGGGTACACGCGGCCTCAGAGCCAGTCAGGGTATCAAGGGCAGTCGGGCTACCAGAGCCAGACCGGATACCAGGGCCAGTACGGGGGACAGTCACGGGCTAACACAGATAGGACCTTCAAGGGATTCAGGTCCAAACGGCCCTTTAGAGGAGCCGGTGGTCGCCCTTAAACCTAGCACCGTACCGGTTCCTCCCATTGGGGGTCGCCTGGCATTATATGCCGGTCAATGGGAGGAAATCACCAACGACGCATGGGTCTTGCAGACCCTTTCGTCAGGGCTATCTCTCGAATTTCTCTCCTCCCCCCCGAGGTTTTTTCTACGCTGCCCCTTGTCTTCCAACACTGCAAAACGGGCCCTGATGAACCAGGCAATCCAGCACCTGTTGGACATTCGAGCCATCCAACAGGTGCCCAGGGACCAGCAGGGGCAGGGATTCTATTCCATTTTATTTGTAGTCCCAAAATCCTCGGGCGGGTGGAGAGCCATTCTAGATTTAAAACGCCTCAATAAATACATCTGTTATAAGAAGTTCAAGATGCACACCCTGCAATCAATTCTGGCGGGCATTAGGCCAGGCGACTTTCTCGCCTCAATTGACCTCTCGGAAGCCTACCTCCACGTGCCTATCAATTCGGACCACCGCCAATACCTCCGGTTTTGTTATGCAGGGGTGCATTACGAATACCAGGCGTTGCCCTTCGGCCTATCTTCTGCACCTAGAGTGTTCACGAAGATCTTGGCCGCCTTGACCGCCCACCTGCGGGCTATCCCCGTGCGTGTCCAGTGCTACCTGGATGACATTCTCATCCAGTCTTCCTCTCTGTCCCAGGCAGAGCTGGACATCCAGGTAGTCCTTAACACCCTCGAGCACCACGGGTTCCTGGTCAACATAGGGAAGAGTCAACTGTCTCCTTCGACCAGGGTCACTCACCTGGGGGCCATCATTGACTCTCTGGAGTGCAGGGTGTACCTGTCCCTGAAGCGGAGGGACAGCATATCGGCCTTAGTCCAGCAAGTTCTGGCCAAACCAAGGGTTCCCCTGAATCAGCTGTCTTCGCTCCTGGGGAAGATGATTTCAGCCATACACATCACCCCATGGGCACACCTGCATTCCAGAGACCTCCAATGGTTTCTTCTCCCCTTTCAGCAGGCCAACCGCAGCGCTTCCCCAGCCAAGGTTCTGGTCCCAGCCGCAGTCCGCGCATCCCTCAGATGGTGGTCCTCGGCCGCTCTTCAGAGAGGGACGGAGTTCCTGGAACCACAGCGCCTGACCCTCACCACGGATGCCAGCACCGCCGGCTGGGGAGCTCATCTCGGGTCCCAGATTGCACAGGGCACCTGGACTGCCCCCGAGCAGACCCTCCCCATCAACCTCCTGGAACTGCGGGCGGTGAGACTAGCCCTAGCCCACTTTCAGGGCAGTTTGTCAGGCAAACACGTACTGGTCCTGACGGACAATATAACAACAAAGGCGCATATCAACCGTCAGGGCGGAACCTTCTCCAGGGCCTTGATGGCCGAGGCCAGGACTCTGGGACTCTGGGCAGAGTGGCATCTCCACTCCATCACCGCAGAACACATCTCCGGGGTGAGCAACACGACGGCGGATTGGCTCAGCCGGAATTCCATCGATCCGGCGGAGTGGTCGCTACATCCGGACCTGTTTCAACAAATCATCAGTCGGTTAGGACTGCCGGTCATCGACCTCTTCGCCACCCCGGAGAATGCCAGATTGCCCAGGTTCGTCACCAGATTCCGGACGCAAGGGGCAGCAGATACCGACGCTCTTCAATGCGCCTGGCCGCCAGGACTACTCTACGCCTTCCCTCCCCTCCCCCTGCTCCCCAGGGTCATCCGGAGGGTCCTGCAGCTGAGGGCGGAGATAATCCTTCTGGCGCCACACTGGCCCAGGCGGGCATGGTTCGCAGACCTTATGTCCCTGTCCGTGTCACCTCCCTGGGGGATCCCGCCGACAGAGTGGTCGCTTGCCCAGGGGTCAGTCCATCATCCAGAGCCGCACTGGCTACAACTGACCGCCTGGCGCTTGAGCGGATCACTCTGAAACACCGCCTGGTCCCGGACAGTATTGCCTCAATCATGTTGGCCTCCAGGAGGCCCTCCACTGAACGTATTTATTCCGCCACATGGAAAGCGTTTTGCAGCTGGTGCGCACAGGTGGGTTACTCCCCCGTAGAATTATCAATAATCAATGTCATTCAATTTTTACGCCAGGGGCTTGCTAAGGGGCTCTTGCCCAACACACTCCGCCGACAGGTGGCGGCGCTGTCCACGGTGCTTTCCTGCCAAAGTTTAGATTCCCTTTCTGCTCACCCCCTACTGAAGCAGTTCCTGAAGGGGGCTTCAAACCTATGCCCTCTGGTGGTCCATAGGTTTCCTACGTGGGACCTCTCGAAGGTGCTCACTGCTCTGACGACCGGGCCGTTCGAGCCACTCTCTACGGCATCTCTAATTCACTTAACGTACAAAGTGGTTTTCCTTGTAGCAATAACATCTGCTCGCCGGATCTCTGAACTGGCGGCCCTGTCCGTGAGGGGGGACCTGTGTGTCTTCCATTCCGACAGGGTGGTGCTGCGCTTGGACCCCACCTTCGTTCCGAAGGTAAATACGTATTTCCACAGGGCGCAGGAGATTGTTCTCCCTAGTTTTTACCAAAATGCGATTAATGACTCTGAACGGACATGGCACCTGCTGGACGTCAGGCGTGCCCTGGACATATATGTGCAGCGTACCTCCAGCTTCAGGCGCACTGAAGCCCTGTTCGTATCCTTTCGTCCCTCCTCCATGGGCTCCAAGGCATCATCTTCCACAGTGGGCCATTGGCTACGGGCAGCCATTTCCTTGACTTACGAACAGCTGTCCTTGCCTCGGCCCCCCGGACTTACCGCGCACTCTACACGCAGTGCGGCCACCACGGTGGCCTGGAATGCACGAGCATCCATCACGGAGGTCTGCCGGGCGGCTACATGGACTTCTCTGACCCCATTTGTCCGGCACTACAAATTAGACTTATACGCCTCGGAGGAGGCGGACTTTGGTCGGAGGGTGTTACACCAAGGTGTGGGGGACGGTGGCAGCTCCAGTCAAGTGTAGGTCACCCGCCCTAGGGACAAGGGTCTTTGGTATGTCCCATTCTTGGAGGATGGCTCCGCCCACTATGGAGAAGGGACGTTGTTACTTACCTGATACGTCCTTTCTCATAGGGGGGAGCCATCCTCCAAGTCCCTCCCTGGTCTGGGTTTGGTCTGGACTGCCACACTGATGTAAATATGTTCATGATTCTTGGTTCCAATGGTTGACTTATCTAATTTTGATTATCCTATTAATAAAACGGTTGGTTGATGGTTAAGCACAGCGAGTTTCACCTTCTTCCCTCGAATAAAAGAGGGGGTGCCAAGGCAAGAGGGTGGTATTTATACTTTGAAAATCTCGGTCCTGATTTGCTAGAGGGCAGATTTAACCCATTCTTGGAGGATGGCTCCCCCCTATGAGAAAGGACGTATCAGGTAAGTAACAACGTCCCTTCTCAATCATTTATCTCTTTGTTTATTTTTATTTTTATTTTTATCTTTATCTTTATCTTTATTTATCTGCATTGTTGTTGTTTTTCTATCTGTCTGTGCTGCATATTTTTTCCTGTCTCTTTCATTCACTTTAACCTAATTGAGTCAGTTTCACCATATGAAGTGTAAGAGTCTAGTACCCAAATGAGTATGATTTTTAATCCCTTTCATTGCTCCACCTCTATCCTGAGCTTCTCAATCATTTATCTCTTCTTTGACCTATAACAGAATTAAAGAGTTGGAAGGGACTTTGGAAGTCTTCTAGTCCAACCCCCTGCCCAAGCAGAAAACCTTATACTATTTCTGACAAATGGTTGTCTCTTTCTTCTTAAAAATCTCTTCTTAAAAACCTCCAGTGTTGGAGCACCCACAACTTCTGGAGGCAAGTCATTCTACTGATTAATTGTTCTATCAGGAAATCTCTCCTTGATTAGTTTATATCCATTGTTTCTTGTCTTGCCTTTTGGTGCTTTGGAAAATAGGTTGACCCACTCTTCTTTTGTGGCAGCCCCTTAGATATTAGAATTAATCTCTGAATTCTCTACCATTGACAGCTTCCAGTTGATTATGATTAAGGTCAAATGATCTCCACTTACTTTTGGTAGGTATTGAGAGTCACTGTATTACAGGAATTAAAATATTCAAAAAGAGCGTATAGGATGGTTTTGAAGCTTCAATATCTTAATCAGACCTCCTCTATAACAATGTTGTTCTTATAAAATAAGGAGATATTCTTGCGGAAATCATCTTGAGCAATCAGAAGAAGTAGGATATAAATGCATAAATGCATAAATAAGATTATCTTGTGGCAATGGAGACACAGGAAATTCCTTATATGGCCATATGGTTAAGGACCACTGGAAACCATTCTTAATCTTCCCTCCTTCTGTTTCTGTAAAGATATTGATCCAACTCAGTAGACAGTCAAAATTATGTCACTTCCATGTATATGTACTATCATATGTTTCATATATTGATGTGTTATGCTTTCTGGTATAATAATGGTTCTTGATGAGCAAAACTGTCACAGATATTCTGGCTGCTACTGGAATAACTGTTTTGGTAGCTTGGATAAGCAAGCAGTTGAGAGACAAAAACTAATGTTTTCCAGTTCTTTTGGTCTAGCCAGGTTAGCTGGGTGATTAGGCTGCTGTTCAAGGAATAAATAATTGATACAATTATGCAAAAATAATAATGCACAACAGGATCAGAAGCTAGCCAAGTTCACTGCATAAGGCTGAAGATGAGAAACTAGACAAAAGCAAAGTCCTAAAAGCAGAATCCAGGATGAGTTTAAATCAGGAGTGGGTTCCTACCGGTGCAGTCCACTCTGTCATTCCGGTAACAGCCTGCCGATTGAGCAATTTGCGCATGACGGCTTCCGTACAGTCTTCACAGGTCCATTGCGCGGTGCCATCTTTTATTTGAATTTTTGGGCTTTTTGGGCTTTCTGCGCATGCATGGAAGCAAAATCTCGTGAGGAGATGCACACATGTAGTGAGCGTGCTCATGCATGAAATGCAATGATGCGTGCGCAGTGCACCGGTAGGCAGGTAAGAGGAACCCAACCCTGGTTTAAATGCTAAGATTTCATTATATAAGAGTAAGTTTCATACCCAGCATGCTATAATATAATGATGATTTCAGGTTTTCAGGTTCAGCTTTTCAGAAATAAAAGTTAGAACACACCCATGCTCTGCTTACCAATTTTCAGAAACAAAAGTCTTCTTTTAAGGTCTTTTTAGAACCAGGTTCTTATTTCTATGGAAACCCATTCTCTAATCACAAACACACATATGAATGAATATTTTGCAATGCACACATCCGAGCTTCAACCTTAGCCTCGAAGTTAATGCTGTAAGCCTCCAAGAGTCACCATGTGTGAATTGGCAGGCTATGTATTTGTTTAATAAATAAAATAAATAAATGTAACATCTGCTGGTTCATCCCCTGATGAATTCCTCCAGAAAAATCTTGATATTAGGTGTAAGCAGAAAGAATCCTTGTCAGAGTTATGTTAAAGGAAACAGCCCTTAACAAGAAGTTGGACAAGAAAACATCCATACTTCCTTCAATCCTATGAGTTTAGATTAGTGCGTGGGGCAATTGCAGTCATCAAATTTTTACATCCTGATTTTTTTAAAAAAAAAAATGATACTAACATAGGCATCCCCCATGTAACAATGAAGTTGTAGTGTATATGATAAAAATTATCAGTTGTGCAATGACATCAGGACACAGTGATGTCACTTGTTACACCTTGCAGGTAACAGGTAACACCTTTTCTGACTAACAAATTGGCTACCAGTCTCCTCCTAATTCTGCACCACCTTAGACTAATAAGGCTCTTCTTCTTCCAAAGAACATATACATTGTTATATTTGGGGATTTATGTAACATTATTTTTTCTTGGTTTACCAACCAAACGATAATGAATGGAAGGCAATTCATCAAGTCCTATGACTTGATTCAGATGTATCACGCTTCTTGACAAGGTTGTTCAGATTACATCATGTGTCATCATGCATTCTACTTTCTGAAGTTTATCATTCATGGTTGCATTTCATTTTACACTTACTTGTGATATAATCCAGTTTTCCATCGTTCTAGTCTTAATTTTTAAATTATCTGGGTCTTTGCTCTGCCTACAGATCAGTCTGAAGCACCCCTCCTGCCTCAACCCCCCCAAAAAAAGATAATGCCTTTCTATTTCAACAAACAGAAGCCAAACAGATTGGTGGTTGAATCTTATTTAAATACTAGTGACAGGACAGCCTCTTCCATAGCACCGGAGGGCAACAGATTAGCTTAGAGGTCATACCGCCAGCCATGTGGCACTCATCACTCTGCCCTTGAACACCTTGATGTCATAACTGGCCCCAGTATCTGCCACCTGAGATGGCTGCTTCATTCTGCCTAATGGTAGGACTAGCACTGGGATAAATCAAGACAAAACCATCTTTGACAGATGTTTATCCAGACATGAAAAAAAACCCTACTCTATCCATTAAATTAAACACAATAATCTGTTGATCTTAGCTTAATATAAACATGAATTTCAACTTACTACTGGTTCAGGGCATAGCCATTTCAATGCACATTGGGGGGAAAACTGTAACATTTGATTGGATTTTAAATGAGATGTTTACTTAAAAGACTGTTTTGCTATTCCGAACAATTAAGGAAAATGGAGTTCCCTATCCAGCAAGAATCATAATGTTTAGACTTCCAAAAGGAAAGTAATCTTAACAAGGACAGATGTGCATAATCTTGATCTCTGTCCATATGGGGGAAAAAACTGTTTTCCTGGAACAGCTTCCATTAGCAAAAGTTTCAAAATGTGAGAAGATGGCTCTCCTCAAGCAAGTGCTGAGACAGCATTATTATTAGGTCATATTTTAAACCAACCATTTAAGTTTGTATTTTTAGTGTCCAGAGAAGTATCCGAAAATCACTGCTTGAAGTTACAGCTCAGCTATATTTAATATCAGCTGTGAGTTATCGTTTCCTCTGAAGGCTTTGCAGATCTGCTAGGATACATAATGAATTAAAATGGTATCTAGGCTGGTAGTTTATTATTCCTTTCCTGAAGAATCTACTACCAGTTATGTGGGCTGCTGACCCAGGAAGAGATAGAAAGATGTTGTAGAAACAAATTTTCTTTCTTGAAATGGGTCCAACAAAAACCAGAAATTAAAGCCTTCCAGTATATTTCACTGCCATTTGACCAGCTTTAACCTATCGATAGAAAGATGAGCAACGGATAAAACTTATTTTTGCTGGTTTTCAAGTTAAAATGTGGAAAGAACGTTTAGTTATTTATTTGCTGTTCCTGGACAGGGGTTATCAGAAGACAAATTATACTTGGACATTTAGCAAATTTAGCTGTTTTCTCTAGAATATTTGAAAGAAATAGTATGAATTAAGTTTACCCACATATTACTTATTTATTTCATTAAATGTATACATCACTCATTTCACTGTCAAGCACCTCTGGCTTACATCATAAAACAACAATATAAAATAATTAGAATGTTAGAAACATTAAAAACATTAATCATATGATGTAATTGTGATTATTCTCATACAAACCCCCATTTTTTAATAGGAATTTCATTTAGTTTTAGCAGCAGCCTGTCCAATGCAGAAAGACTTTATGTTTTAAAGGGGAAAACTGTTCCCTTAAAATAAAAATTTTCTATTTTAACCAAAACAGTGTTAAGGAGTTAAGCTAAACTTCAGGTTCAAATCATCCATCAACCATGAAAGCTGCAGAGTAAATTTGATTTCAATGATTTTTTCATGGTACAAAACAGGATATTTAACAAATAATTAGACTGCTATAATAAGTGAAGATTAATGCTGAATTCTCCCCTTTTCAAACAGCTTTTAACAACAATAACAACCCCTCCCCTAGTATTTTATATCATTCTAGGCTAAATTCTCTATTTTCATTTTGCTTTCGCCTAATTGCAGAAAAGCAATAGAAAAGACCAAGAATTGCCTATCATTCTGGGGAGACATTCAGATCCAACCACTCTCCTATAAATCAAACATTCTCTCAATGTCTTCTGAACACAATAAATAGGGTGAAAATAAAATAAAGCAAAGAGAAATACTTTTTGCCTCTGAATGAAAAGGGAGAAAAGCCTTAATAGTGCCAAAGGAAAAAACAGGATTAAAGAGGAAGGCAGGAATCAGGAATAAAGAGCATGACCAGAAATACAAGACTCACAACAAGCTATGAAATCTTTATTACTTAGGCGATGTTCCACTGAGATAGAATGCCTTTTTCTATTTGTTCTAGTCCTGGAAAAACCAGAAATTAAGGGTGCACAAAGTACAGCAGGTCTGGACTCCCTCAAGGCGAGACTTTGTTCATTGGGTTCACTGTGCCATCTCATGTGACAAGGTAAGTTAGGACCAAGCCACCTTAAATGATTAGTCTCATCCTGAAATAATGTGCTTTTGCACAGGGTTTACGTGTGCAAGAAACCGCAATTTGGAAGTAAAGGGAGTGGCACAACTCTTTTGAAGCTGCTTGAATATCTGGGTGGTACTACCAGGATTTTGAATTGCAAAGCAAAAATAGCAATAAGCAGAAAAAAAGTAGAAAAAAATCTGAAGATGAAGAATGATTTGTTACATCCCTATCACATTTTTACCTTTGTTTCAGCACTTTGGGGGGGGATCATTGTAAACCATTCAGAGCTTTTATTCTCTAAAGTTGTTTATTTGGTAAGTTGGGTGGCTTTATAAATTGGAGGGAAAATGAGAGAGAGAGAGAGAGAGAGAGAGAGAGAGAGAGAGAGAGAGAGAGAGAGAGAGAGAGAGAGAGAGAGAGAGATTATGCCTATTGCCAAGTGTCCCAATGTTTCTATAAACTCTAAGACCTTTTTATAAATAGGAACTCAGTGATGAGCAATAGCAACCTACAGTCAAAGCCAGATTTTTCCAAACGAATTAAAGACAAATTGCTTTCAGACTGAATCTCCAAGCTTAATTTCTACACATTCTATCAGATATTGGCCTGGATCCAAAGTACTGTGGATAGAAACTGAAAATACATTTGTAATATTCCACAGATTACTTTTACATTTTTATAATACATTGCAAATCTTGTTCATGGTCATGTTTACATTGGGGTTCATCAACATGTTTGAGATGGTGACCACAATTAGAATGTTTAGAGAATAGCCAATTTACAGAATAACAGATTTGGAAGGGACCTTGGAGGTCTTCTAGTCCAACCCCCTGCTTAGGCAGGAAATGCTATACCATTTCAAACACATGGTTATCCAATCTCTTCTTTAAAACTTCAAGTGTTGGAGCATCCACAAGTTCTCGAGGCAAGTTGTTCCACTGATTAATTGTTCTGACAGTCAGGAAATTTCTCCTTAGTTCTAGATTGATTCTGTCCTTGATTAGTTTCCATCCATTGCTTCTTGTCGGCCTTCAGGTGCTTTGCAGAATAGCTTGACATGTTGTGGACAATCTTAAAAAATGACTACAGACTTCTTGGATATGCTTTGCCCATGCTCAAAATAGCTACCATAAGGGAGATAAAAAGCAAGATTTCCTCCAACTTGGTCTTAAGTTATAATGAGTAGAAGGATACACTCAACTTATTTTATTGGTGACAATAAGGAATACACTTGCATTCACTTTCTCCTTTTTTTAACTTCCCAGTTCAGATAACCAGAACTTCCTGATATTTTCTTATCCAACTACTAATTATGTTTGACTCGGCTTAGCTTTTTAAGAACAGACCAAACTCAGTTTGTTTGATGTGACATGAATAGAAATCAGAAATATTAGCAGTTACAAAACAGCAAACAGTCCAAACACTGTCTCCCATTTAACTTTATCTTTTCCAAGACCTACTGGCTAAGCAAATCATTGAATTGCAGGATTCCTTTCTTTTTCTATGAAAGATTATAGGGAAATATTGTGGATTCACAGGCATTCTTGAAATTCATCTAATGCTAGAGGTTGGTACTTTACTTGACTTATGACTATTATTTGAATAAGAAGTTTTTCAAACTACAAATTCAAGTCGGGCAAAAGTCCAGCAGTTGCTAAAGGAGGCACTTGTGTACATTATGTTATTGTCACAGGATAAGAAATGATGAATGAGGAAGGCAAAGTCAGCACAAAATCAATTCTTCTCAGACCAATGTTCTTCAGATGTGTTAGAATTCCAGATGTATTGGAACTACAATTCCCAGAATTTTCCAATATGAAAAATGGGAAATCGTGGTAAATCCTAATATCATGAGACAGACTATTGTAAGACCTACAAAAAATGAACACTCTAAATTTCAGGAGAGGTGCATTGTTTCCACTTAGTGGGAAGTAATAAATCAATACAGTGAAGACTACTTTGTCCTGCTGGTTGAAGGGCACATCTAAGTTTAATCCTTAATGCAGTGAACACTATACACATATTCCTTCCTATTTAATTTTTTACAAGTGAGAAGGGCAACAACTAACTTATTCAAAGCATAAAATTAAGGGAATGATCAACTCACTCTGAAATAACTAAAATGGGAGAGGGACGTGCATGTTGAAATTTCAAGAAATCAAATTCAATGTTATGATGCATTGGTAGATCGTATGTGAATAAACTCCTTCTCCAAATAACTGCATTCCAAATGCATTTAGACTCCCAGAATTCTCTCAGAATGGGAATTGTAGTTTTAAAACACCTAAATGCATAGGATTAGGAAAGGCTAATCTAAACCAATTTTTTTTTTAATTTGGGAGATGCAAGATGTATGGACCTCACATCCAAGAATTTCCCAGCAGCATTCTGGTTGTTGAAATCCATATATCTTAAAGTTCCCAAGATTGAGAGACCCTGGTTTAAACTATAGGTCATATGAACTGTATACAAAATTCAGCAAACTTTAATATTCACTTGCAGCTGTCAAGTGTCAAACTATATCCCTATTAATAGATGGGGTGACTGGAGGGATATTTTTTAAGGGGGGCATAGTTGAGTTAATACTTCTCCTATCCAATCTTAATGTAAAGAGACAGGTGGCTTTGGAATAGTTTGAATAATGTGGTACCATTCCCCAAGGTATAAATTAAAACATTAAATCTACATTTAATAATGGTGAAGTAATAGACATGCAGAACTGGAGATTTTGTATGGCCAAGTTCCACTGTAATCAGAATGAACAAGCATCTCATGGGAATGTCACTGCCTAGCTAATTACCCATTACTATTGCAAGTTTGCTCACTCTTTTTCAGTGCACATCTATGCAGTGACTCATGTTCTCACGTGACGGGAGAGAACAGGGAACAACATCAAGAATCCATGTCTGATATTCTGGCATGCTTCAGAGCCATTAAAAAAATATTCAAAAGGTTCCTTGAATCACTGGAGAAAAAAATGGACCATCTTTATTCTTACTCATTAGCAATCCATTCCAATAAATGTGTTTCCTCCAGGATTTGCTTTCTCTTTCTCTCTTCAGAAGACCTTTTATTTTTGCCTTACAGCCATCTAGACGTCCGTCTCTCTCTCTCTCTCTCTCTCTCTCTCTCTCTCTCTCTCTCTCTCTCTCTCTCTCTCTCTCTCTCTCTCTCTCTCTCTCTCTCTCTCTCTCTCTCTCTTACCTCTCTCTCTCTCTCTCTTTCTCTCTCTCTCTCTCTCACTCTCTCTCTCTCTCTCTCTCTCTTTCTCTCTTTCTCTTTCTCTCTCTCTCCCTCGACATTTTTTTTTAGTTCTTCTTTCCTAAGGTGTTCTTAAGGCACAGTTACATGATGACATCTTGCTCTTCTCTGGACAAAATGCTTTGTTTGTGCTTATTAGACCTTCATTACTTCCATGCTCCTCTAGAGGAAATTGTGAATATTCTGCTGCAGGGTGTATTTTTTAAAAAAATGTTTCCAGATGTTAGGCGTCAATAATGCCTTAGTGACTCCCCAGACAGTAATTCTGAGCTTTTAAAACTGAAATGATCTTAATGGCTAGGTGAACAATCAGATAAATGAACAGAAGTGCAAGGAGGCAGAGAGTCCTGATTGAATGAGTATGAGAGCTGTGATTTTGAATGGCTTAGGATAGAAAGCATGAAATGTAAATCTGAGCATCCATGCTGGCTAGGGAATTGAAATCCATACATGTTTTGGGTTGAAGGCTATACATCTTCTAAGAGTTGAAGCCCATGCATCTTAAAACTGCCAAGCAGTGGTGGGTTGCTGCTGGTTTGAACTGATTCTATAGAATCGGTAGCGGAAATTTCCCACTGCTTGCCGAACCGGCAGCAATGACCGGCGGTCCACACCCCTGAACAGGTCCTCCGGTTGCCGCGGCTTGCCCAAAAACCCTCTGTGCATGTGCAAAGGCTTCTGCGCATGTGCAGAGGGTCATTTAGGGGAAGGGACACATGTGCGCAAAATGTGCACTTCCGTCGCGATGCGAACTGGCAGGAAAGGTAAGTAGAACCCACCCCTGCTGCCAAAGTTGAGAAACGCCAGCTTAGGAATTGCTTTTGCCATTGTACAGATTCACATTGAGAGTAGTGGTAAGATCAGAATCAGAATTGAGCTGGAAGGGACCTTGGAGGTCTTCTAGTCCAGCCCCCTGATCAAGCAGGAGATCAGAACTAGAGGACATTGTCAGGGCATCTTCTTAGAACAGCATACCCCAGTCAGAGGTCAATAAGGCTTTTCTCCAAAGAAGTCACACAGAATCAGACCCACCATTGATTTACTCTTCGGTTTGTGAGAATTCAAAGTTATTCCTGTTTGTTACTCCACCAGGTGGGAAGAGTGCAATAGCCTTTGCATAATGGAGAGTTGATGCCTCAGAATGGTTCATAATTGGCATCATCCCAATTTAAATATAGGAGAAAATATTCCTCGATGATCTCAGCCAATTAGTCATGAATTAGAGATGTGCTGTCAAGATGTCCTTTACAGAAGTTGCTTCTTTTAATTTATTTATTTTTCCTTTTCTGAGCAGGAAAAACAGATTTAGACCTAGATTTCCACTAACAAATCCCTGGACTACAGGCAGAATTAGAAGTTTTGGGAGGGGGGTGAGTTCAGAAGTACATAAATAGGGAAACTGCTTCCACGCTGTTGCCAAGAAAACTACAGCTAAGTCCTCGACTTACAACAATTCTTTTAGTGATTGTTCAAAGTTCAACAGCACCTTAAAAAGTGACTTATCTCCGTTTTTCACACTTATGACATTTGCAGCATCCCCTTGGTGACATGATAAAAATGCAGATACTTGGCAGCTAGTTCATATTTATGATGGGTACAGTGTTCCGCTTTTGTGACCTTCTGACAAGCAAAGTCAATGGAGAAGCTAGATTCACTTAACAACAATGTTATTAACTAAACAACTGCAATGATTCACTTAACAACTGTGGCAAGAAAGGTTGCAAAATGGGGCAAAACTCACTTAGCAAATATTTCCCTTAGCAACATAAATTTTGGGCTCAATTGTGGTTCTAAATTGAGGACTATCTCTACATGAATCAAGTAGTCACCAGGAATCAAGCTCAGCTTCAAGGAGATTTTATTTTACGCTTTAACATCATATTTTTATAAGAAACTTCTGTTAATTACCTGGGAAAAATTTCTTTCAAGATAATTGTGGAAAATATGGCCCTCGAAGTTGACATATGCCTAATGAGTAGTATATTTTTGCTGGATATTTTCGGTTCAATGCTTCTATTATTTCATATCCCAAACCTTCAGAGGCAATTTAAAATACTTTGGGAACAAAAAGCAACAATTTCTTCCCTTTGTTGCTACTTTTGGAACTTTTCCCTACTAAAAAGGAAGGAAAAGCAAAAATCAGGGAAATCAAAATGTGGGCTACCACCATTCAATCAAAGCCATTTACCTTTTTTCATAATTCATTTTATCCAACTCCTAAGAAGCAGATGCATAGCCATCCAACTAGCTTTTCTTACTGATAGGTCTTAAGGTTCATACATAGGGAGGAAACATAAAGCAAAAGTTATATTGAGTTATATATAACTGTGCTTGTTTGTTTTCATGCAGATGTTTCATTACCCAATCTAGATAACATTATAAATGCTAGCTAAAACTTGTCTTCAACAAGAAATAGCATGACGCCAATGTTATAGGATTTAAGCTGCAAAATTCCAAATGGCTGTGAAGAGAACTCTACTGGTCAACTAGATTTTGCAGCCCAGATCTTATAGCCTTAGTTACACTATTACAAAAACATATGCCCATCAATCCTAGTTTCTAACAGAAGAGAATATTTGTAGCTCAGGGTTGAACTGTGGAGGCCTTGGTGCTCTCTGATCTTGGTAGTTTCTTGTGGGTATTTCATTTTCCACTTAATAACAATTCCAGTTAACTGAGGAGGTTATCTAGTTGGATAATGAAATGTCTGTTAGAAAACCACAGGGAGCACAAAGGACTCTAAAATCCTAACTTCAAAAAATTTGAATTACAGGAAGTAAATCTATTCAGTTCTCAACTGCCATACAAAAGCTCAGAGGTATTTTCAAGACTTCCCAGACACCTGCTATGCAGGCACTGTTCTTCTAGTTTTTATCTTGTCATGCAGTAGTCTTGATAGTGTACTATCTGGCTAGTTTGGCCAATAACAAAATTTCCCTCTTTTCTGCAGCTATGAGTTTGTTTAAGCCTCAACCAACATGCCTCATTAGAAGTAGTGGAGGATCAGTGATTGAATGATATCAGTTTCTGCCCTTGAGAGGCAGTGATCCCCATGTTCTTAAAGAAAATAATAAGTGAACATTTGAGAAGACTCCAAAAACCTTAGTTATTATATGCTGATCAGGGCCATTTCATCCCATGAAAACCCTGTAGACTGTGTTTGAACTCTTCAAAAACCTTAGAAGTTGCCCACATAATGGTACAACAACAGTTACAAAATTGTAATTTTTAATGCGACAGGGAAGAAAATTATTAAGGATAAGACTGAAAAGTAATTATATTAGCTATAAAAACTATAATTGTAATTAAATATAAGTCAAATCAGATTGGATTTTGGCTTGGCCTTATCCTCTGCTTTTGAAATTGGGTTTCTAAAACACCAGTCAAGGTTAAATGCAGTCCAGAAAATGTAGTATATTTTTTAAAAATGGCTACAATATGCCCTCTGATTTCATGTTAGCTGCATGTTAACTCTGTAAACCAGCGGTGGGTTGCTCCCGGTTCGGGCTGTTTCTTAGAACCGGTAGTGGTGGTGGTGGGAGGCTTCGCCCACATGCCCGGGACACCTCTGCACATGCGCAGAAGTGTTGCACAAGCATGAGCACACACGCGAACCAGTAGGCAATCTAATTTAGAACCCACCACTGCTGTAAACCTAACCACAGCAGGAAGGTCTATTAAGCTTACTTTAAGAAAAGTGTGCTTAAGACTAGGTTGTAATAGAAATGAAGCCATCAAGGCAGTTTATAAGAAAATCTCTCTTTATTAACAACCCATAACAACTTTCATGTACAGTTGTTTGGGCTGAGAAACAATGAAAACACACACAGATCTTCCCAATCTAAATTCACCTTAATCATTACAGCACACAGGACAGGAAAAAGCTGGATGATTTCTCAATCTTTTCCCAGAAGAATGGATTTAAGGGAATTTCTAAAAATGTTACCTTTATAAGAGTACCACTGTTTTAAAAAGCAACAATGGGAAGGGTGGTTCGTGTAGTTTTCTCTTTCGATTTACGTGAAATATGGAAAATGATGGAGGCTGAATAGAGAAATGTACAATGAAAGAAAGGCACTCTTCCAGGCACTCTAGGCATCCTCATCACTAAATAAATATAAGAAGATAATATCATATCCCTGATCGTCCCAAAGGTGCTTTTTCCAAAGAAAACTGGAATTTCTTGATTTTTTTCTTGAAGGAAAAAAAGGGGGGGAAAAACTCAAGAAGTCCAGTTGTCTTTTGAAAAGCACCTTTGAGACAGCCATGACTTGGATGATTGAGAATCTCCAGAGTCCAGAGGTGGGTTCCTGCTGGAGCTGTCCGGGTGCATAGCTCCGGTAGGGAACGGCCAATTGCGCAATTTGCGCACAACCGCTCTGGAGCCCTCTCTTCCGGTCCGTCGCACGCATCGCCATCTTTTTTTGTGAATTTTTGGGCGATTTTGCTTCTGCGCATGCGCAGAAGCAAAATCTCACCGAAATCTCTCGCACGCATCCCCTCGTGAGATTTTGGCGCGATTTTGCTTCCTTGCATACACAGAAGCAAAACCGCACAAGGGGGCATGCAAGCACTGCGCCCCTCCGAAACGTGGAGATGTGTGCGCAGCGCACCGGCACCAGTAAGGAAGCAATCCGCCACTGCCACAGACATATGATCATTTCTCTGAAATTCTCTCCTCAACTGAAAGAATATTGGAAACAATTTCTCTTTTGTCAGATTGAATGGGAACTGATAGAAATAAATGCAGGGGGGAAATGCTTTCTCTCTTTTTTTTTTTTTTTTTAATTTTTTTTTATTATTTTTCTTCATTAAACATCTGAATATTTTGATACAGATCTACACCCGTTTTTACAACATTTGTTATATCTCAATTATGCACATTAAATCATAAATTTACAATCTTTTCTGTCTTTGTTTTCTTCTCACGTTGTCACACAGTCTTTCCTCTTTTTTTTAGTCCAGTTGTACCATCTAGTCCATGTTTTGTAGTATTCTGAGTCGCATTGTCCTTTGAGTTGAATAGTCAGCATGTCCATTTCGGCACATCTATATATTTTGTCCATTAGTATATTTTCTGGTGGGATTTGATTGTCTTTCCAATATTGTGCATATGTTATTCTTGCCGCAGTTGTAATATGTAGTATTAAATATTGTATATTTTTTGGATGTTGTTTTTCCATTATCCCCAGAAGGAAAAATTCTGGGGTAAATTCCATTGTTCTCTCAGTAATTTCTTGTAACCAGGCATGCACTTTTTTCCAGTAGCCCTTTGCTTCGGGACACAACCACCACGCATGAAAGAAGGTACCTATGTCTTTTTTACATTTCCAGCAAGCCGAATTCATTTTTGGGTATATTTTGGCCAATCTTGATGGAGCTAAATGCCATCTATAAAACATTTTATAATAATTCTCTTTATATGTTGTTGACTTAGTTATTTTGCAGTTTATATTCCATGTTTTCTCCCAGTCAGCTAAGTGTATGTTGTGGCCTACGTTTTTTGCCC
>JALIGW010000007.1:35423419-35540919 GCA_023053685.1 Diadophis punctatus similis | reverse complement strand
TCACAAAATCTCCAGAACTGTAAAGCCTACAAACAGGAAACTTGTCACGTATGTTCCTCTTGGCTTCTAAGTGTTCACTAAGAAAGGATTTTTCGAAATGACCATCAGATCATTAGTATTTTTTATACAGTATTATATTAACATGCTCTGATGCTAAGGAGTTAGATGTTCTACTTTCCCTCCCCACCTGAAAAGAACTCTGTTCCAACTGCCAGTTGCCTTATATTAACACGCTCTGATGCTACCCCTTCGCTAAACTGGGCATGGGCATGGGCAGCACATGACTCATCTGGCCTGCAGGCTGGGAGTTTAGACATTCTGCTCCCCCTCCCCACCTGAAAAGAACTCTGTTCCAACTGCCTTATATTAACACGCTCTGATGCTAAGGAGTTACACATTCTACATATATTTTCAAGCTTTAAGTGTCAATGTATCAATCCCAATCATAACTACTCATTAATTTTCAAGCTTTAACTGTTAATTTATCAAGCCCCATCACATAGTTTCGTAGTGAAGCATGGGTATCCAGCTACTAGTACGATATATTATTGCATGTTTTTTTTCTGTGTTGGAAACACAGAAGTGCTGTGGTGACAGGATTTGCATGATATGAATGGAGGATGAACATTTTTGCCAAGTCAAAAGTATAAGCACTAATTTCAATGTTCTTAATCATTCTTCTGGACAGTGACCCAAGATTTTCCTGTAAACCAAAGGTTTTTTTTTTAATCTTTCAGAATAGCCAACTGTGTATTTCTGATTTTGGTTTGCTTCTTGGATGTCAGATTCCTTTTTTTGTCACATCTGTACCTGGAAGCTGGAAGAGGATTTTGCATTTAATAGGTTGCAGTGGTTGGAGTCGCAGTGGTGCAGTGGTTGGAGTGCAGTACTGCAGGCTACTTCTGCTGATCACTGGTTGCCAGCAGTTCGGCAGATCGAATCTCATCAGGCTCGAGGTTGACTCAGCCTTCCATCCTTCCGAGGTGGGGACCCAGATTGGTGGGGGAAATATGCTGACTTTGTAAAACCACTTAGAGAGGGCTGTAAAGCACTGTGAAGCAGTATATAAGTCTAAGTGCTATTGATATTGCTTTAAGGTGCTGGATAGGATCACAGACATCTAAATTCAAGCCCTCCCTTGGCCATAGTTCTCACATAATGGATTTGTAGAAATGCCTCTCTTCCCAGTCTAAACTAGATCTCAGGGACATTGGGAAGATCAGACGAAGAGATTCCTGTATGTGCCATCAGGAGTTTGCAGAGGAAAGGCAGGAGAAGAGAATAATAAAGAAATAAATAGAAAGTGAAGGACAGGCATGGATCTACAGTAGATCAGAGGATTGTGTAAGAACAGAATGAAGGGTTTTCAGTAATGCTGCCTGAGAGTCCTTCAAAGCTTTAAGAAAAAGGCAAAAGCATTCTCATTCCAAAGGTATTGCTTTGGGCTGGAGGACTTATGCTGAAAAAAAGAGCAGATTTATTTTTTCCTGGTGAGGTCAAATTATTATTGTCTGGTTATTGAAGAAGAGAGATTGACTTTTTTTCCAGTGTTTGCAATTTTCTACTGGGTGAAATGGTTATTAGCTGTTCTGATTAATGTGAATGAATGAATGAATGGATGGATGGATGGATGGATGGATGGATGGATGGATGGATGGATGGATTTAAAAATCCTCTAAACTACATTTAGAAAAGACAGATAGCAGATTGCTTTGTGGAAGAAGAAAATTGGGGGACTTTGAAAAAAAAGGAAAAATGCTATTCACAAAATAATATTCACTAGCCATTTGTAAACCAGAATACCCAGAGAAGGAAAGGCTGCATGCAGCTTCTGATTAAATGATGTGGTAGGAAGGATGGAGAGCCTTGAAAGAAATGGGTTATGGACTCAGAAAGAGCAGTTGGGGGCAACTATGGCCCCTTTACAACCTGTAGATTTCAAGTCCCAGCATGCTGGCTCAGGAATTCTGTGTGTTGAAGTTTCAGAAGTCTCAGGAATTCTGGGAGTTGAGGTCATAAAGGGACCATAGTTGCCTACATCTGAGAAATAAGATACTCATAAGGAAACATTTGGTTCACTGGCAGAATAGAGAGTTCATGATTCAACTTTGATATTCTAATATATGCTGCTGGCTTACCTAATGCATTACATTCTGAGAAGAATATACTTAGTGACTATTACTTTTTATATGTGAGTCATGCCTTTCAATGACAGCTTAAGAAGTTTCCGTGAGAGTCTGCATAAGAATTATCTGCCAGGTTCTCAAGGCTGAAAATATTGAAGAAGATATTGACCCAAAGCCACTCCCACAAACAATATATAGACATGTGCATGGCCACACATAGATATTCTTCAAGGCTTTCCTATTCAACCCTGACTGTTTGTTCTCAAGTTTGTGTGTTAATAATCACAGGAGAGAAAGGCTGAATCTTGGATTGAGAGTGGAAGTGGTGGGCGGATAGCCAAGGAGACAAGAGTGATGGATGAGTGCAGGCAGATGTACTGAAGGGGTGGAGAGAGAAACCAAAGAATACAGAAGACATGGGGGGAGAGCAGAGAATTTTGAAGGAAACAGGGGTGAGGACCCAGGAGAAGACTGGAATGTATGAAGTGGAGACACAGCTGCTCCAAGATTGCTCCAGCCTTCTTAATAACCAACAAACAAGCCTAGATATTGGAGCTCTTTTTAGATTCTTGGCAGGACTGAATGTCCACTGTCTAAAAAAGAACTTATCTGTGAAAGAACAGGCATATGCTCACCCTTGAAAGCCCAAAGAGACTTGCCAGTCAGAAGAGAATATTTTGAGGCTGACACATGTTGAAACAGCAGCAGCTGAGGCTCCAACTGACCCAGCAAGTTAAGGGTTAAATTGTTCAGTGCAAAGTCTCCCTTAGCAACCAAGGTGGGAAGTCAAATATGTGTAGGTCTACTTTTAGTTAACTGTCCAAGCTCCTCTTGCTAGGAAGCTACTTATGTACAGTATATAAGCCTGCTTTTCTTTTAAAAAAAACATAAAACAGATATCTTTGGTTAATTCCCCTTTCTTTCCATAAAGACCATTAGACTTAATTTGTTGGAGTTGCAGTTTATTATTCTGCTCAGTCATTTCTGTTAACAAGATGTGCACACGTTTGGCTCAAGATCCATTGCAGCTTGCTTAAAAAAACTCACTGAAGGTGAGCTCAGATCCTGAGGATTTCACATAATCATCCGTATGCAATAGTTTGCTTGGCAGTGGTTTATTTTTCTGAAATGCTTTCTTTGACAAAAGCTGAACTTCTCCACCACTGCAATTATACTTAAAGCAGCTTGGTAACAATTACATCATCACTGGAATAATATAACCCTGGAGGCTTCCTTGGGGACAAAAGGGAAGTAGAGACCTGTGGGAGGATTGTAAAGAAAGCAGCCAGGTCATGCAAAATGATGGAGGAGGTACAGTAGTCCTCATTTAGTAACTGCCTGTGTAGTAACAGGTCAGAGTTATGGTGGTGGTGAAAAAGTAACTTTGCAGATCTGCAGAGAAAGAAAAGAACCAGTAAAACAATAAGAACATAAAATGATATGCATTTAGAGAAGACATTCTCCTCTCTGTTAGAATGTACAGTGGCTCCTCAACCATCCTAACCAAAGGTCTGGACATGTCTTTTGTTTCAGAATCCTGATGAATAGGTTAGATTCACAGATCATTTCATTTTAGTCTGGTGGGTTTGCTCATTATATTATGCACAGTCTTTGTGGTTTAGAAAACATGTTTATGCCCATGGATTATGTATAAAACATATGATGGCTTTTTCCAGTCATGAGTAAAATAAATCATAGCTCAATATGACTGTGAACCCAGTTGTGACATCTCATTGTCCAATTGGTATGCAGCATTTATCTCTTGGTTTTATTTTCTGAGGTTTTTTCATGCCAAAATATAAGCAGGTTGCTCCTTTGGAAGACTTCTTCGTGGAGTGGGGCAATCTTTCAAAATGAATCTGAGAAATGTAAGCCAGGTACCCTTTTTTTTTGCTGTTTATTAAAGCAACCTGACATTTTAGACAAACATGCCAACCCCCATCCTTCATCCCCAAAAGTTGTTGCTGAATTAAGGGCCTGAAAGAAAGTTGGTCTGAATGGCAGAAAGGTCCAGCACACTTCTATATTATTTCTGCAGCATGCGAAACCATGCACTGTTTATTTTAGGTCACATGTCACCTTTTTTTGGCTGGTTCTGTTGCAATTTTATAGCCTGGATCTTGTCTGCCATTGATTTAAACCCAATTAAATATTGGAATATGCACATGCTTTGTTTTTGATTCTTAAAGGTTTTGTTTTGAACCTGTCCTCTCTGTCTTATTCATAGAATGTCAAGAGGGTCAACAGAATTATCTTCCCCTTATAACCCTTCTGTGTTTTCTTCTAACTTTTCAATTTATACAAAACCGAAAGGAACAAACATGTAATAGAAAAAGTAAAATAGCAATGCAATTTAAAAAAAAACATTTTAAGTTTTAGGATCATCTATCTTGGGGGTGGGGTGGGAGAAAATCCGTGGGAGCAACTGAGACCTGATTCCTTGGGTCAAAGTTGTCTTGGTTGCAAATTGCTTCAGCTCCGAAGTGAGGAACTGATGAATTTTCAAGCTTTGTGTAGTCAGCATGCCAAATAGTTCTGCTTCTAATATATACAGACATCTCTGCAGCCTGGAATTAGGAAAAGTCATCCTTTGGCTCAAAAGAAAGCACATATGCCTGGGAAATTTTTTTTTTGCCTCTTTGAGTTTTCTCTGAAAGTTAATTTATTAGTTGGCATTTGTACTGGGTATTGGGCCCAAACCTTCTCTCATCAAAGGCGATGGGAATCTTGCCACTGATTTCAACGGAAGCAGGTGTGAGCCCTTAATGAGGCGTGTGGCAGAGAAAGTGTGTATACACAGTGAGCCTGGAAATTGTCAGTGTTAGAAACCTCAGGCAAAGCCATTTATACCAATCCTGAAATGCACTGAATGGTACATGCTGGTTGGCATTTAAAAATTGACAAGAAGGTGGGGGTGATAACTATGAGCAGAACAAAATTCAAACAAGGAGATACTGTCATGCTGGAACAACTCACCCCTCTCTTGGCAAAGTTAGAAAAATCTTGAAGAGAGTGGCAGGATGGTGGTAATAAATGAGCAACGACTAAGGACTAAGCTAGATCACAGAGATCAGAGGAGAGTTTGTGCCACTGACCTGTTTGTGTATGAGCTTGCCTTTAAAAGCACACCCTTGCAACATTTGGAAGTCAACCTCAAGGGACTCCTCTTCCTTCTGTTGAACAAAAGTCAAGGTCAGTAGTTCCAAATCAAAGCACATACTTTACCTATAAAGTACCCCAGAGTTAAATCTTGATAACACAGGTTAAAAATGTTGAGTTGCTGGTAGCATCCAGGGACATGCTCAGGAAAGTTGAAAAGGTCAAAATGTTGGCTATGACAGCCAAAGCCTATTTGGATGCATCACACATATGTAATGCACATTAAAAAGGGTCAGGCAGTCCCTTTTTAATGTGCATTACAAGACTTTTGAACACACCACCCCCATTTCTTTCCCTGGCAAGGCTGGCCGCCTGGGCATAGTGAAACAGCCATCTTCTCAAGCAGCTCAGTCTTCAAGAATGTTGCTGAATTGAAGATCATTTTTGAAATTGAGATTTGAGAGAAAACAAGATTTAAAAAACAATGTTTTGCATGCCATATACAGCGGGAGGCTCCACCCACCTGCATGGGACGTTTCTGCGCATGCGCAGAAGCATCATTTGTGCAGGTGCGTGCGAAACGGTGGCGATCTAATTTAGAACCTACCACTGACTTAGACCTATTATGGACACTCCCAACATTTTTTCCAGTCTTGATATCATGAATTTGGGAAAACTTCAAGAGATGGGAAGACAGAGGAGTCCATGGAGTGGCGAAGATCGGGCATGACTGTTAGTAACTGAATAGCAAAACAAGAATTTTCCTGGTGTCCAAAACTGGCCTTTCATTAAGAAAATGTGAATGCTACGTGTGAGTGTATGTGTTATATCTTCTCTCTCTCCCTCTCCCTCTCCCTCTCCCTCTCCCTCCCTCCCTCCCTCCCTCCCTCCCTCCCTCCCTCCCTCTCTCTCTCTCTCTGTCTCTCTGTCTCTCTGTCTCTCTCTCTTCATTGTTATGAATCACCATTTTGGAATGTAATTATCTTAGTCTTTTCATCATTTTAATGCTGTTGGTTACTTATCATACTTGATAGCCTTTTATAAACAATAGAAGTAAATTAATTTAGATATAACTTGGGATCTGCTCTGAATTATACAGGTAGTCCTTGACTTACAACAGTTCATTTAGTGACTGTTTGAAGTAACTAAATGATGTGGCACCAATTACAGAGAAGATGAGAGAAGGCCGGCTCTGCTGGTATGGACATGTCCTGAGAGCAGTGGTGGATTCCTACCGGTGTGGTCTTTCCTGTTCGTCGCCGCAGAGCCGAAGAAGCTGTTGGCGTTCGTGGTGCGGGGCTTCCCCTGCCCGCTTTCCCCACCCGCTGGAATGCCGCCATTTGCGTTCTTTTGCCCTCTGTGCATGTGCAAAGCGTTCTGCTTGCACAGAGGGCAACGGAATGCAAATGGCGGTGTCCCAGCAGGCGGGGAAAGCGGGCGGGGGAAGCCCTGCACCGCGAATGCCAACAGCTTCTTTGGCTCTGCGGTGACGAACAGGCAAGACCGCACCGGTAAGAACCCACCACTGCCTGAGAGCAGCACTTTCCAATGTTGCCAAGACTGCCTACCAACTAGAAGTCAATGGCCGGTGACCTCGTGGATGTCCAAAACAGAGATGGCAAGACACCATCAACAAAGATATGCAACCTGCAGGCCTGTGTCCTAGAGACGCAGCTGACTGTGCAAAGTAGCATTCAAAAGCGGACCCTGCACCTGCGGGAATACGCTAGGAAGAAGAAGATTTAGTGACTATTCAAAGTTACAATGGTATTGAAAAAAGTGACACGACTGTTTTTCTCATTTATGACCTTTGCAACATCTCCACAGTTACGTGATCAAAATTCAGATGCTTGACAACTGATTCATATTTATGACAGTTGCCTTTGTCCTGTGGTCATGTGATCACCCTTTGCAACCTTCTGACATGCAAAGTCAATGGAGAAGCCAAATTCACTTAACAACAGCTCTTTAGACAGAAGAAACCGGACTCTGATGTGGCAGTTTGAAACAAAAAAAAAAAAAAAAAACCCTCTGAAACTTTAAAATGTTATTTCCAGTAGTTGCAATAAGTTGAGTCTGTTTGAATGAATGAATGATTGTTTAGTTCAAGCACTGCAAGTCCACAACTCCCCACCTCCATTTTTATGAGATCTAAAGCCTCAACACATTGCTGAAAGGCACGATTTCTGTTGTCTCTTTCCTTGAAATAATGCTTGAAATACTGCTTTTAAGCCTCTACTATATTCCTAAATTGTCTCTGGAAAGGTGCTGATCATGTTTTAAAGTCCATTGAAGTCAAGCTGTAGATTTATCAAAAGACTCCCATAGCTGATAAGGCTGGATAGCCTGTCTGCTCTTTACTATGATCTGAATTTAGGGGTCTGGGTCTTAGATTAGATTTTGGATAACAATAGCAATAACACTTACATATTCCTTCATAGTGCTTTTCAGCCCTTCCTAAGTGGTTTACAGAGTCAGCCTATTGCCCCCAACAATCTGGGTCCTCATTTTACCCACCTAGGAAGGACGGAAGGCTGAGTCAACTTTGAGCCGCTCAGAATCGAATTGCTGGCAGTGAGCAGAATCAGCCTGCAATACTGCATTCTAACCACTGCACCACCACGAGTCTTATTTATTCTTGGATGTAAGAATAAAAGTGATACAAAAGGAAAGAAGAACCATTCTGTAAATTTGTCCTATGTGAAGGCTCTCTTTGGGTATTTTTTGATGACCCACAGAAAAAATATGTATGCCAAAGTAGCAATATATATGTATGTCAGGTATAAAGTGATAACCTGTATCTTTATTCCCCCAACTCAAGCCCTCAGTTTCATTTATTGAGTTGAACATGGAAGACTTTACGGGTGGGTTTGGTCTGATATTAAAAAACATTTTAAAATGTTGCCTTATTTTGAGTAGAGTCCAGGGAATAAATGGTGGATCAAAAATGACTTCATAAAAAGCAGAGTCTTCACAATACAATGAAGAGTTGATGAGTAGACTAGTTATATGTAGTTGCTATCCAGACAAGAAGAGGTGGTCTTCAAGAGGTGGACTTCACATAATTTAACAACCAGTTTGCCCAGAATCGCTTCGCTCATGCACGCACCTTGCCCAAACGTACTCTAGATTAGTTGCTAATCAAAAGGAGACTGCAATATAGTGGTTTCTACGTTTAAAACTCTGGAAGATGAAGGAATAGTGGGATTCAGCTGGTTTGGACCAGTTTGGGCCAACCGGTAGTGGCAACCTGCAGCCCATCCAGGCGCAATCCTATCCTATATCGCTGTGTTTTTTTGACACCACATATATGCGTGGACATAGCACGTGAGTGAATGCCCGTGTTTTTTTATGCTGCATGCATGCGCGGATGGCGCAGATGAGTGAATTGTCATGTTTTTTGACGCAACACGCATGTGCGCAAGGTGCGTGCATGAGCGAAGCAATTCTGGGCAAACTGGTTGTTAAATTATGTGAAGTCCACCTCTTGAATAGCCATCTTATTCAAACCACAAGAAGGAAATTGCCTCCAATATTCAGTAGCTACATTAGAGACAATTAGCACATCTGAGGTTTCTCAGTCTAAGTTACAACTTCAGAGATGTCCGTAGGGGGTGGGGATGGTATAACAAATAAAAATGGTGAGGATTATCTGTTTTAAGATCCTTCCCCTTTTTAATATGCATTTGGATGCACATAAAAATGGAATAAGCTTTGTTTGTGGCCATTAATTGACTTTTTTCCCCTTTTGGGGAAAACCCTGCTAAATATGATTGAGATTTCAATGGAGGAAAGTAACTTGATCAGAATTTTTCTTATTATTACATGAATATTGACTTATATTTTGATTGCTATGATTGGGGAGAGGTGTTTTTATAATTTTCTGTCTTGTGTGCCAAAATAACTTGGCTTTGTCTACTGTAGAGGTGGGTGATCTTTTGACAGCAGTGTGAGAGTTTTAATTGGTATTCTTTGTAGATCTTAATTCCTTTGAGATCTCTGGTATAGTGTTTTATATAAATATGCTAGATGTTTCCATGATATGTTTGATTATCATTGAGAGCAAACGGCCCCAAGTCTCTTCAAGGAAAGTAAGAAAAAATGTGTAGCTGATAATCCTAGCATTATGAGTAAGTAAACCCATGTGAACAACATCTTTTACAAACACAAAAATCTTTCTTTTACCTCAGGGGGAAAAAACCCCAAACAACTAGCAAAATTCAATATACAGTCTGGGCTTCACAATATCAATATGTGTCACATGCGAGTAACAAAATCAGACTATGGAGATTCTGCCTCTGCAGGCTACATTAGCAAATATTAGCAAAAATAACACTCTGACAAACTGCTACAAGGCTCAGGTTTTGTATGCTCTTGTTCTGCCTACACATTGGAAATCTTTACACGCTTGGGAATTTGTGTTGTCAGAAATCACATTTTCTTATGTGCATTTTCTAGGGAATTTGTTGTAAAGAAAAACATGCAAAGTGAGGGTTGAAACCTCATTGATTTATTGCTGGACTCTTTCTGTGGAATTGCAAGATAATAATGGAGACAGGTTTGATGTACTAGTGAAGGTGCTGGTGTAGAAACCAGGAGATGGTGAATTCTAGATTTAGGTGACCAGACGTCCCGCTTTTGGCGGGACAGTCCCGCTTTTTAAACATTTGTCACGCGGCGTTTCTAAAAAGTCCCAATTTTTTGACAAGCACTGAAGAGAGCGCGCCCTACTCCCCCCACACTCAGGGCCTGAGAGGGCAGGGGGAGCGGAAGGCGTCCCCTCTTGCTTTGCTTCACTCTGACCCTCCTACTGGCTTGTTGAGAGTGCTTGTCCAGGGCTCCGGCAAGCCTTTGGAACTACTTGCAAGAGCTGCTCAGCTGTGAGTCAGGTCTTCCGCTCACGTGATCTCGGCTCCATTGTGCTTCGCTGCTTGTGAGGAGGCTGTAGGAGTTCCTGTCTGGGTTTCCCGGCGAGGCTCCAGAGTATAGCGGTGGGAAGTTTTTTGT
Organism: Diadophis punctatus similis; assembly: GCA_023053685.1. Lineage (NCBI taxonomy): Eukaryota > Metazoa > Chordata > Lepidosauria > Squamata > Dipsadidae > Diadophis > Diadophis punctatus. Next base: position 35,530,687 of record JALIGW010000007.1, on the reverse strand, counting down.
GAGTCAGGGCTGCTGCTCACGTGGTTCCCCTTTGCCCTGTTAGTGATTCTGCTGCCAAGGAGAGAGCTGCGGGGGGGAGCCCCCAGCCTCCGCCACAGCAGAGAGAGAGAGAGAGAGAGAGAGAGAGAGAGAGAGAGAGAGAGAGAGAGAGAGAGAGAGAGAGAGAGAGAGAGAGAGAGAGAGAGAGAGAGAGAGAGAGAGAGAAAGAAGATAGATAGATAGATAGATAGATAGATAGATAGATAGATAGATAGATAGATAGATAGATAGATAGATGATAGGTAGATAGATATGGATGGAGAGAGAGAGATAAAGAGATGGAAAGGGAGAGATGAGAGGGAGAGAGAGAGAGAAGATAGATAGATAGATGATAGATAGATAGATAGATAGATAGATAGATAGATAGATAGATAGATAGATAGATAAATAAAGATAGATAGATAGATAGATAGATAGATAGATAGATAGATAGATAGATAGATAGATAGATAGATAGATAGATAGATAGATAGGTAGGTAGGTAGGTAGGTAGGTAGGTAGATAGAAATGGATGGAGAGAGAGAGAGATAAAGAGATGGAAAGGGAGAGATGAGAGGGAGAGAGAGAGAAGATAGATAGATGATAGATGATAGATGATAGATAGATAGATAGATAGATAGATAGATAGATAGATAGATAGATAGATAGATAGATAGATAGATAGATAGATAGATGCAACCCCCCAAACACCCGCCCTCCCGAAGCACCACAGCCGCAGTTTGCTTTCTTCCTTCTCCTGCCGCTGTCCCTCTCCGGGCCAGATGCAACAGAGGCGAGCCTCGGCCATGGCAGCGGTAAGGGCTGCGATGAAGGGGGGTATTTGGGGGGTGCACAAAGCTGCAGGATAAGAGAGATGGACCCCTCCTGTCTTGTTCCCCTAGAAACCCCCCCCCTGTCAATGGTGTCCCACTTTACAAATATTAAAATCTGGTCACCTTATTCCAGATCCCCCACTTAAGACATGAAAACAGCCTGGTAACTTTGGGCCAGTCACTCTCTCTCAGCCCAACTCAACCCACCTCACAGGGTTATTGTTCTGGGGAAAATAGGAGGAAAGAAATTATCTGTCCATCACCTTGAGTTATTATAAAATAATAAAAGCAGGATAAAAATCTAATTAATCATAATGATATACTCAAATCTGTGGTTCAGTCACAATGCAAATGCAAAGGCAGGAGAATATTTGTAGGGGGAAATCATATTTTTTTCCTCCCCACCATTGATACAAGCCTATATCCATAGTGACACAGTGGTTAGAATGCAGTTGTCTGGGACATAAAAGGGCTTAGAGTCAGAAAAGAAGAATTCAAAGTACAGGCATTTCCTGATGACATGGCGTTTATAATTGAAGACCCCCTGGAAACAGGGGAAATATTAATTCGAGAATTACAGGAATTTGGAAAGGTCACAGGGTTAAAACGAAATAAAAATAAAACAAAAATAATAACTAAAAATCTTACACAGGGTCAAAACAAGGAATTAGAGAGGCTCTTAGAATTTCAAATAGTTAAAAAAGCAAAATATCTAGGGATTTGGCTGACTGCAAAATGCTCTTCCATAAAAGAAGACAATTATATAAAACTGTTATCACAGATTCGGGAAGATTTGGAAAACTGGGCAAAATTACAGTAATTTTTGCTAGGAAGAATTGCCACTATTAAAATGAATATTTTACCCAGAATTTTATATCTATTTCAAACAATACCAATAAAATTAAATAATTTTTTTTTGAAGAATTGAATAAAATAACTCTAAAATTCATTTGGCAAGGGAAAAAGGCCAAGAATAAAATGTAAACTTTTACAGGATTCCAGACTGAGAGGGGGCTTCGGCCTACCAGACTGGGAACTATACTATCAGGCAGCCGTGGCAACATGGCATAGAGAAAGGGCGTTGTTCTTACCTGAACGCCCATTCTCGTAGGGTGGCGCTAGCCTCCAAGATTGGGATGACCTCATCCATCAGCCAATCAGGACTGAGTCTGACCTCATATAAAAGCTGTCACCGTGCCATAATCCCCCTCTTGAGACGAAGGAGTAGGTCAGACCCATAGTTTTTTCCCACGCACACCTTCAGTAAGCACAACACCCAAAAGGGAGGGACTTGGAGGCTAGCGCCACCCTACGAGAATGGGCGTTCAGGTAAGAACAACGCCCTTTCTCCATAGTGGGTGGCGCTAGCCTCCAAGATTGGGACATACCAAAGCCATATTGTCCCTTAGGGAGGGTTATCACCAGAATCGCAGACCCCGTCAGGAGCCACAATGGTCTGCAAGACCCTGAGCCCAAAATCCGCCTCAGCCGAGGCAAAGGAGTCTACTTTATAATGTCTGATAAAGGGCAACGGAGAAGACCACGTCGCCGCTCGGCACAGTTCCTCCAAGGAGGCATTAGTAGTCCAAGCTGCCGTGGTGGCAGCGCTGCGCGTCGAGTGCGCCGTTAGACGTGGCGGACGAGGCAAATCCTGCTGTCGGTAAACGTCCGCAATGACTGCGCGTATCCAGCGACCTACCATCGCTGCTGAAGCCTTGCGACCCATGGACGAGGCGTGAAAACCCACGAACAAGGACTCCGAAAGGCGGAAAGAGGCCGTGCGGGCCTTGTAGATTTTAATCACCCGCCGGACGTCGACAGCGTGCCATTTCCGCTCGGTCGGCGTTGTAGGCGGAGAACAGAAGGAAGGAAGGACCACTTCCTGCGCCCTATGGAAATAAGTATTAATCTTAGGCAGGAAAGTGGGGTCAAGTCGAAGCACCACCCGGTCCGGATGGAAGATACAGAGATCGTCCCGGACGGAGAGTGCTGCTAGTTCGGATATTCTCCGGGCTGAAGTGATCGCTACCAAAAAGGCAACCTTATGTGTAAGGTGCTGCAGCGAAATTGTCCGGAGAGGCTCGTAGGGGGCCTCGGTCAGTGCCAAAAGAACCCTCTGCAGGTCCCAGGTGGGGTACCTATGTACCACCGGAGGGGAGATATTGACCGCCGCCTTCAAGAAGCGAACGACCAAGGGATGCGTTGACAAGGGTGCAGAGGAGTGGCAGGAAAGGACCGTTGAGAGCGCTGCCACCTGGCGTCGCAAGGTGCTGGGCGAGAGACCCTTGTTGAGGCCCGCTTGCAGAAATTGGAGGACCTGTATGACCGAAAGGTCGATCGGGTTACAGCCGGCGCCGACACACCAATCGTGAAACGTCCGCCAGGTGGAGTTGTAGATGCGGATGGTGGAGGCCCGGCGTGATGAAAGCAAAGTATGGATAATGCACTCGGGGACCCCGCGAAGGGTCAGGGTGCGCCGCTCAAGCGCCAGGCGGTCAGTTGGAGCCACTGGGGATCCGGGTGCTGAACTGACCCCTGGGAGAGCGACGATGCGGTCTGCAGGATCCTCCAGGATGGGCCGGTCGAGAGCGACTTGAGGTCCGCGAACCATGCCCGACGCGGCCAATGGGGGGCCAAAAGGATCAGTTCTGCCTGCTCGTCTAGCATTTTCCTGATAACCCGAGGAATGAGTGGAAGGGGCGGAAATGCGTAGAGTAGCCCCTTCGGCCACGGGCAACGGAGGGCGTCCGTGTCCATCGCGCCGGGAGTCCGATACCGCGTAATGAAGCGCGGGAGCTTGGCATTCAGCGGGGTCGCAAAGAGGTCGGCCACCGGATTGCCAAACCGGGCAGTCAGCTCCCGGAAGATGTCCGGGTGCAGGCCCCACTCTGCCGTGTCGACGTCGTGGCGGCTGAGCCAGTCCGCTGTGCGGTTCGACACCCCCGAGATGTGCTCCGCCCGGAGCGAAAGGAGGTGTCGTTCCGCCCAGAGGCCCAATTCCTTGGCCTCGGAGAGCAGGCGGCGCAAGACAGTCCCACCTTGCCTGTTGACATGGGCTTTGGTGGTCACGTTGTCTGTCAACAGTAGGACGTGTTGCCCAGACAGTAGGTGCTGGAATTGCCGGAGGCCCAGGGACGCCGCTCACAGTTCCAGGAGGTTGATGCTGGCCGTCGACTCCGCCGCGGTCCAGGTGCCCTGTGCCATGTGAGATGACGTGTGAGCGCCCCATCCGTAGAGGCTGGCATCCGACGTCACCGTGACTCGGCGAGGCTCGAGGAAGCTGGAACTGTTGCTGATCGCTGGGGACCGCCACCAATGCAGAGACCGCCGGACCGCCGTCGGGAGCTGGACTTTGGCCGATGAGTTGGACTTGTTCGCCCGCTGAAACGGCAAATGAAACCATTGTAGGTCTCTGGAGTGCAGTTGTGCCCAAGGTGTTATATGTATAGCTGATATCATCTTTCCCAACAGGGAGGACAGGAGGCTCAGAGGGACTCGACCCTGTCCAAGAACCTGTTGGGTCAGAGATGAAAGACTGAGTTGTCTTTCCTCCGATAGATACACCCTGCACTCCAGAGAGTCCACAATGGCCCCCAAGTGAGTAATGCGAGTGGAGGGGGTTAAGTGGCTCTTCTCCAGGTTGAGGGAGAAGCCGTGGTATTGCAGAACGTCCATGGTGGTCTGCAGGTCCATTTCTGCCCGGGCCAGGGAAGACGACTGAATTAAGATGTCGTCGAGGTAACACTGTATTCGAATCGGCACCGCCCTCAAGTGAGCTGCAAGGGCGGCCAGAATCTTCGTGAAGACCCTGGGTGCCGAGGAGAGTCCGAATGGCAGGGCTGAATACTGATAGTGCTCGTTGTCATATGAGAACCGCAGGAACTTTTGGTGGGAAGGCCGAATTGGGACATGCAAATATGCCTCAGTGAGGTCGATAGAGCACATAAAGTCACCTCTACGGATGCCGTCCAATATGGACTGTAGAGTATGCATCTTAAATTTCTTGTACACCAAGAATTTATTCAGGCGCTTGAGATCCAAGACCGCTCTCCACCCACCCGAAGACTTCTCCACGAGGAACAAATTGGAATAGAATCCTTGCCCCCGCTGGTCCTCCGGGACCCGCTGGATGGCCTCAATCTCCAGCAGATGCTGGATGGCTTCAAGCATCTGGGCCTGCTTCAGCGGGTTGGAGGACTGGGAGCACCTCATGAAGGAGTCGGGGGGGGGTGGAGAGGAGATCTAAAGCGAGTCCGAGTGTAAGGGTCTCGCGGACCCAAGCGTCTGTGGTAATCTCCTCCCACCGCCCAGCGAAAAAACGCAGGCGACCCCCAATGGGAGAAGCTGGATCCTCTACTTGTAGCGGCGGAAGGGGCGACCACCTGCCTTCCGAAAAGGGCGCTTGGAGGATTGATTGGAACTATTTCTGTCCTGTCCCTGGTTTTGCCGGGGTTGGGCCCTTGACCGGTTCTGATTAAAAGTGGGCGCCCTGTACTGGCGCCTAGGGGGCGCTGGGGCGGGTGCCTGAGGCTTGGCCTGTGCCTTCCTGGTGGAGTTAGGTAGGACCTTGCGCTTGTCCTTGGTCTCTATCAGATAAGGGTCGAGGGCCTCACCGAATAGCGATTGGTGCTGCACCGGTGCGCCAGCGAGACGCCATTTGTGACGGCAGTCCGCGGGCCAGCTTCTCAGCCAGTGCATGCGGCGTGCCACCACGGATGCCCCCATGGCCCTGGCCGCGAACTGGGTGGCCTGGAGCGTGGCGTCCGAGGTAAACTGCGAGGCCGCGATCAGTTTGTTAATGTCCTGTCTTGCACGGACGTCCGACGGGGGCAGGTGCTCCTGCAACGCCTTCAGCCAGCGGATGGATGTCCGGCAAAAGAAGGACGCGGTAGCAGAAGCCTTAACGGCCCATGCGGCAGATTGGTGAGCCTTCTGAAGCGCCTGCTCGGTGCGCCTGTCCTCCGGCCGAAGCAGCTCCTCCGAATCGCCGGGCATTTGTGCGGTGGTGTACAAGGCCTTGATGGCGGGCTCCACTGGGGGCACTGGAAGATGTTGTGCCAGTGCGGTGGAGACATTAAAAAACCGCTTGTCTGTTGCGGAAGGTGCGACGGCTGCCGACGGGGAGGTCCATTGTTTGAGGACTGAGTCCACAAACAGCTTAGGCGCTGGCACCACCTCCACCTGCGAGACGGTTTCCTCAAAGAGGGGGTCCTCCGGTTCCTCCCCAGCCGGAGTTTGCTCCTTTGAGGAGAATTTGGCCGTGGCCCGCGCCTTGTGGAGGAGGGACTTGAATAACGAGGGGTTAAATAGACCTGAGACGACAGGGGCCTCGGGTGCGAGGTCCTCGTCTTCCGAAAGCTCCAAGTCCTGTGTCTGTGGCTCCTGCCCGTGCAGCGACAAAGGAGACCCTGGATCCTCGTCGGCTGTCGAGACAGTCTGATCGACGGGCGGGGTGGTCCGTGGGCGGAGGCTGGGCGGCGGAGCGGTCAATGGGGCAGCTGGTGTTACCGCGGCGACATGCCTCATGCCCGCTTCGATACCCTGTGCGATGGCAGCCTGGATCAAGGCCTGCACCTCTGGGGTGTAGAGCTGGGAATGAGCAGCAGAGGGCGGTGGAGGCTGTGGCTCGCTGGTACCGGGTCTGGGGTCTTCCCAAATGTCCCCTTCCTCTAGGCACAGGTCTGGATTGTCCAGGGAAAGAGTGCCAGAGGAGCGCCTGTCCCTCTGGGAAGTGGTACCAGAGGGCTCATGTTGCGCAGGTGAGCTGGAGGCTGCAGGGGGCAGTGTGGGGCGATCCGGAGTCTTAGCCCTGCTCCTTTCAGGCTGGGCTCCCTTGGTGGAGGCCTTGGCCTTGTCCGAGGAGGATTTCATCCTGTCAGTGAGTGCCCTGGCCTTCTCTGCTGAGGGTTTGGCCTTATCAGATGAGGCCCTTAGGGGGGAGCGGTCCCGGTGGCTAGATCGAGGGGGGGTGATTTGCTGGTCCCACCCTCCTGATCTCTGGCCTGCCTGGGCTTATTCCTGCCCGAGGTGGCCTTATCAGCCATGCTCCCCACCCCCACACAAGCACAGAAGGCGAAGGAGTCCTCTGGACCTGGCTGCAAGGTGCGCTTTTACGGCACCAATGCAGAAGCTGCGGTAGTTGGAGGTCCTCTCCTGGGCAGCAGAGCCTGGCTTCGCAGGGCAGTCAGGACCCCTCGGCACCCTCGATGCTGCCGGCGTCGTTTTCAAGCAGGTGGGTGGCTGCGGCGGCGTTCCAAGCCTCCCGACGGCCGCGGAGCAGCTGGGGAGGACGGCGCGTCACCGGGGAATCCCCGGTGACATCAGCGACGATCTGCGGCTGCGCGGGAGCTCGCCGAGCCGCGTCCCAGCTGGAGAGCGGTAGGCGAACAGGCGGAAGACTGCGGCTGCGCGAGGAAATCCAGGAAGCAGCCGACAGGCGGGGGAAATGCTCCGCCGCGCGGGAAAAGCCGCCAACGAAAAGGGGGCGGTCTCGCAGTCGATGTACTGCCGAGGAGGCCGCCCGACGTCGCCGAGGCCTAACGAGGCCGGGAAGCAGACCCAGGGGCGATAACGACTCCACAGGGGAACCAAGGGCCGAGCTGGGTCCAGGCAGTCCCAAACGAGGGGGGGGCGGTCGCGCAGGCCGAAAAGCCTGCCGAACGGACCGCCGACACTCTCCCTCACGGCGAGGGCTCCCAGGGGCAGATGGAGGTGAAGAGGCCCCAGAGAAGGGAGCAAAAAAAGGAAGAGAGGCCGGACCGCTCAAGCGCTAGGCTTCTGCGGTTAGTAGACACCGATGAAGGCCTCTCTTCAGCGGAAGTGGCCAAAAGACCACCCTGGCTGTAGGTCACGCAAGCGCTAGGCTTCTGTGACAGATGTTCAATCCGCAGTGCCAGGCCGCAATGTGAGGGTAACAGCCAGCCACCTAAGGTGGGTTGCAGGCTGTGGGATAGGCCGAAGCCTGACCCCAATGTTCCAACACCCCCGATGGAAAGGGAAGGTGGGGAAAAACACTCACATGTAATAAAAGGTGTTGGTAGTTGATCTGATGATCGATCAAGGAAGGTGAAAATAGAGTGCGAAGTTGGGAAGAAACAATCCTAGGCCTAGGACTGAGTCGAAAGAGGGGGATTATGGCACGGTGACAGCTTTTATATGAGGTCAGACTCAGTCCTGATTGGCTGATGGATGAGGTCATCCCAATCTTGGAGGCTAGCGCCACCCACTATGGAGAATGAGTAATTTTAAAAAATAAGAGAATATTAGCTATAGAAGGACATGATTTACAATGGGGATGGGATGCATTCCTGTGGGAGGGAAAGAATAAAACGCACAAATATTTCCAAAGACATCAGGCGGATGTCTTTGGAAATAGAGGTTTGGAAGAAAATTAAACGAAATTTCTATATATAAAAATTCCGAGATGAGTTTCAACAATGGAAGCAATGGTTTATCCAAATGTCACAGACTTAAATAAGATAGTAACATACAATGAATTGTTAGATGAACAAGGGAAATTGAAATCAAATCATGAATTATAAACACAGGGAATTAAAATAGATTGGTGGCCTTACATACAGATTCAAACAAAATACAAAAAGGACTTGGAACAACACGGTTTTCAAAATGAACAACAAGAAATTGATAAAATATTAACAGGTATGGATGAAAAAATGATCACTAAGATATATAATTGTCTGCTTAAATCTAAAATGGAGGAGGAAATAGTAAAAGAAACTATGATAGTGTGGGTCAAAAATTTCGGGTATAATATTGAATTAGAGTACTGGGAACAACTTTGGGAAAAAATTACAAATTGACAATGTCGGCCGCATATAAGGAGAATATATATAAAATGTTCTACAGATGGCATCTACCCATGTACCAACTACACCACCCAATTGTTGGAAATGTAACCACGTACAAGGGACATTCTACCACATGTGGTGGACATGACCCAGAGCAAAGAAATATTGGGAAAAAATTAAAAAATGGATTGAGGAAATAACAGAGCAGAAAATTGAGATGAGAACAGAATTGTTTCTATTGCGAATAATAAAAGAAAATACTAGAAAAGAAATTTATTATATCATACAGCACATAATTACAGCAGCGAGAATCACATTCGTCCAAAATTGGAAGAAAGAGAAGATCCACTCGAATGCAATGATTATAAAAAAGGTGCTAGAATGTGCAGAGATGGATAAACTAACGATGGAATTGAGAGAGAGAGAGGAAACAATGTATTATAAAATATGGAACAGATGGCATGACTGGCTTGAAAAGAAAAGTAAAATTAATGTTTAAAGGAAGGTAGGACAATGTAACAAACTGAAACAAATGTATCTGTAGAGTCTAAATGGTTGTAAATTAATGTACAAAATGTATAAAGGAACAGATAGATATAAGACTGTTTAAGTAAAAAAAAAGCCTAAATGTGGAAAATGTAGAATTAAGAAAGAAATTCCGATATTGTAAAGCTGTATTAGTGAAATTATGTTTTGTTTTTTAAATGTGAAAATTTTCAATAAAAAGTTGTCATGTCCCCGTTGGAGCCTGAATCTTTGGAGGAAGATGAGCAGGAGCTGGAGCTGGGGGAGACCGAGGGGATGGCTTCATTGGCTTCGGAGGAATGTGGGGAGGAGGCAGGACAGGGCTCCTCAGGAGTGGGATGGCTTGCTAGCAGGGAGGAATGGGTCCAGGACAACCAACAGAGGAAGGCAGTGGAAATGAGGAGCAAAGGAGCTCAGGCTATGAGCAAGAACCTCCCCCTCTTGATCCCTGAGCACGGAGAGTGGAGAGGAGGCGGGAACAGCACAGGTCAACCAAATGACTTGGGAGGAGAGCGCCCCACCCCTCGTCACAAGGCACACCTGGGGATTGAGACTTAACATTTGGAGGAAAGTTGGAACAATAAAGGGGCAAATTGAACTATCAGCTGACTGTGTTGCCTCTGTGCCTTGCCCTGGGTCATCACAGCAGTATTGCAGGCTAACTCATTGCTCACTCCAGGAGTTCAATTCTGACCGACTCAAGGTTGACTCAGTCTTCCATCTTTCCAAGGTCAGTAAAATGAGAACCCAGATTGTTGGGGGCAATGGACTGACTCTGTAAACTGCTTAGACAGGTCTGTAAAGCACTGTGAAGCAGTTTATAAGTCTAAGTGCTATTGCTCTATAAGGGCATGTAACAGCTATAAATTTATGTACAGCTATGTATTTATGTATTGTCCCTTCTATTCAGTGTTAACTCTGGGAGACTACTTAAACAAGCTCTTACAGTTTTATTGACAACATTTTTCAGAAATGGTTTGTCATTGCCTAGGATTGAGATAAAATGACTAGCTCAGGATCGCCTAGCTGGCTTTATGCTTGAAGCAAGTCTAAAGCTTTTAGTCTCTTGTTTTTAAGTGTAGCATGTTAACCACTATAACAACTCAGTTTTCACCTATTTCTGTCTGCCATCTACTACATATTATAATCTATTCCCAAGAGTCTCAGAGTAGGTTAATTAATTAATTAATTAAGTATATTTGGAGACCATCCACTTCTGTCATAGAACGACTTTTATAAATAATAGAAAAACAAATTCAAAAGGCTAACCAGGAAAGTGTAAAATATCTCCAACTCAAAAATAGCAGTAAACTTTCCTGTCTGTTAATATATTGAGGAAAACCAGTTGTGATAACAAGCACAATGTAGCAGGAAGGGCCAGCCATACCATTAATCCCAAAAGGTTTTCCAAGACAGCCAGTTCTTAATGGCATTCCTGAATTTGACTAACCTTATTTGAGGTGGAGATCTATTGTAAGAAAAAGAGAGTCTGAAACATGAAAAGCATACCCTTGTGGTCTCTGATTTTGATATTCCCAGAAGGATGGTGTGTTGTATGACTAGGATATGCAACAAACTAAACATGGGCACCAACCTTAACCAGAAAGAAGCTTTTCCTTGTTTTCTTTAGGGAAATTCCACCTAGGCCCATGATGGAGAACCTATGGCACGCATGCCATAAGTGGCATGTGGAGCCATATCGATGGGCATGCGAGCTCAGGTCTGATTTTCGGGCCTACTGGGCCCACTGGGAGTTACCTATTTTCAGCCTCCGGAGGAAGTGGGGAAGGCCGTTTTTGTCCTCCCCAGGCTTGGGGAGAGCAAAAAAAACGGGCCTTCCAGTTCAAATGGGCCATTTTCTGCCTCCGGAGGGCCTCCGGGGGGGGGAAGGCTATTTTCGGCCTCCCCAGGCTCCTAGAAAGCCTCTGAAGCCTGGGGAGAGCGAAAAATGGGCCTGACATCACGTGCCGGGAGGGGAGTCATGCGCGCATGCACAGGGGGGCATGGAATTATGGGTGTGGGCATGCATGCGCATGGCCCCCCTGTGCCCCCCCTTTTGGCACACAAACCCAAAAAGGGTTTATCACATCCTTCATATTCTATCTGCTAACCATAAAAGCAAGGAGAGAAGTCCTCAGCAATTCCAAGACACCTCAAAATCAATTATGCATAGCCCAGAGGAATCTGGCTAAAAAAGTAGATGATTTGCAATTTTTATGAACTGGATGTGAAATAAGACGTGATCATGATTCTTCATCCTTCACGTTGTTTGACAAGATAATCCAGGATCCCCATAGTGCATACAATTTCTCAATATTTTATGGGCAAAGTAGATCAACAACACATTTCACACTATGAAACAATAATAGAAAGAGCAAAGCCAGTCAGGTTATGGCACAGCTTTCTGATTCATCTTCTAAAGGTGACAATGAGTTGGTCCCACACTCTATATCAGTGATGACAAACCTTTTTGGCACCAAATTCCCAAACTGGAACTCGTGTGCGCCGGAATGCTGGAAACCCAAAGACCAGTTGGCCAGTGTGTGCATGTGCACCAGCCAGCTGGTCTTCAGGTTTCCAGCACTCTGACAAAACCAGAAGAGCAGCTGGCAACAGCGCACATGCCAACAGAGAGGGCTCTGCGTGCCACATCTGGCACGCATGCCATAGGTTCCCCATCATGGCTCTATATTGTCCTCAAGACTCAAATGACCAGGCTTAAATGATAATTCTTAAGACAGATAATGTGAAGACCCAGCTCTCTAGAGAAGTTGATGGGAAGGTGGAAGGAAAAAGGAGACATTAGTTGGACAGATTCAATTACTGTAATAGTATGTGAGAATGATCATAGAGCTGAGGTGGCGCAGCGGTTAGAGGCAGGTACTGCAGGCCACTTTAGCTGACTGTGATCCGCAGGTCAGCGGTTCAAATCTCACCGGCTCAAGGTTGACTCAGCCTTCCATCCTTCCGAGGTAGGTAAAATGAGGACCCAGATTGTTGGGGGCAATATAAATATACATTGCTTACTGGTGGTAAACCGCTTACAGAGTGCTTGCACTGTGAGGCGGTATATAAGTCTCACAAAATAAATAAATAAATAAATAAATAAATAAATAAATAAATAAATAAATAAATAAATAAATAAATAAATAAATAAATAAATAAATAAATAAATAAATAAATAAATAAATAAATAAATAAATGGGGCAAGAGGCTCAGAAGTGACCGTTCCTAGTTTTAAGGGTTATAAGGTTTTGTGAGTTGGGACTTTCAGACTTGCAAGATTCTGTCAATGTAACCTTTACAATAAACGTGGAATTAGCTCTTCTGGTCATTCTTGTCTGGTCTATCTAGTAAGGTTGTGTCAGAGTTTGTTGCAGCAATCAAATCCAGAAAGCACACACAGATAGCTGATTCAGCAGGATTCATTAACTTCTCTTTATATACATAATAACACATGAAGTAATATATACAATATCAAGAGTGGATCTTCCAATGTGGTAGACAGCACAAGCAAAACACAGGCAGAGGAGAGAACAGTTTTCAGTTTTAATTCAGCAGACAGACTAGTTTCAGTTTCAGAGCTCAGAGCTTAATACAGACTAAGAGAACCTCCTCTATACAGAGCAGCTAAGCTAAGACTAAGCCATGCCCAGACTCCTAGCTGCCTCCAGCAAATACTGTTTCAGTTTCCAAACAGTCCTCATTGGCTACCCAGTTGCCATGTCTATTCATTGGCTGACCTTGTTACTATGCCTTGTTCCAGTTCATGAATATACTGACAGGTTGACAATTACAGTGGCAATGGGGTACCTTTGGAATATCTGAAGGACCATGTTGGAGACAAGTCCTCCTAGAGAAATTCTATTTGGGTAGTTACCATTGATTATGGCACATAATCAATAAATTCTGTGCAAAAGACTATGTAGGAAACTATGTAGGAAACTTGCTGCTGAATAGAGGCTCTGTTTTCTTTTGGCAGGAAGCCAGTACAGGAATTATTTTGTGGTTTTCTCCTCCCAAATGGAGAATGTGAAATTTCACTTGCATATAAGTCTTTTCCCCGCCTTCCTAAGCTACCTTCAAAGAAACCACTTTATGTAAACAAATATCATTGATGAACTCAACAAGGAATAGATAGTGTACAGGTAGTCCTCGACTTACAACAGTTCATTTAGTGACCGTTCAAAGTTACAACAGCATTGAAAAAAGTGACTTATGACCATTTTTCACAGTTTATGACCTTTTCAGCATCCCTAAGATCATGTGATCAAAATTCAGATGCTTGGCAACTGGTTCATACTTACGACTGTTGCTGTGTCCCAAGGTCATGTGATCCCCTTTTGCGACCTTCTGACAAGCAAAGCCAATGGGGAAGCAGGATTCACTTATCAACCGGGTGTCTAACTTATCAACTACAGTGATTCACTTAACAACTAAGGCAAGAAAGGTCATTAAATGGGGCAATAGCAATAGCACTTTTCTTATATACCGCTTCATAGTGCTTTACAGCCCTCTCTAAGCGGTTTACAGAGTTCAGCATATTGCCCCCAACAATCTGGGTCCTCATTTTACCGACCTCGGAAGGATGGAAGCAGTAGTGGGTTCCTACCGGTGCGGTCCACTCTACCGCACCGGTAGCGGCCCGCTGGTGACGTCACAGGCCCGGTGCAGTCAGTTGCCGGTGCCTGGGCGCCGCCATGTTTTTTGTTTTGAATATTTTTTGAATTTTTCGGGGGGGGGGGGGGTTCTTCTGCGCATGCGCAGAAGCCGAATTTCCGGCACTGCGCATGTGCCTACATCTTGTTTCCGCCCACTCACTCACTCCTCACCACCTAAGCTGCCTTCCCAGTTCCCACGTGGTGCCTGCCCTGCGCCGCAACTGAGCTGCCTTCTCCTGCCTACAGGTAAGTCGCGGTCATGCTAGGGCCCCCCCCACCCCATCCCTGGAGCTTGCTGCAGCCCACCCCCACCCCCCGCCTCTCCTTGCCGCTCCGCCTTGAGTAGGGGCCAAGACTCCGGTAGAAGGTTTTATTTCTCTCCCTTCTGGCTGGCTAGCTTCTCTCCGCCGTCCAGCTAAGGACTCCCGACCTGCCATCCCATGTGAGCGGTTCCACGCCCTCCGCAAACCTCCCCCGTGGGATTTCGCACCGGCGGGCAAACTCTAAGTCATGGGGGGGCAGACAGCATGGACGCGCCCTTCGAAGATGGAAGCTGGGACTGTTTTCTGCTGCCAGCCAGCGGCCAGTTTATAAAGCACCGCAACCGCCCCTTTCCGATCCATCTATGCCCCAACCTGAAATTTAGGCAGCTTTTCGGCCTGAAAAGAGGGCAAAAAGCGTTGCGACTGGCCCGGGCGCCGCCTCTCTTGGCAGCGGCAGCAGCAGGAGGAGGAGCCGGCAAGCCAGGTCGCTTTGCATGAGGAGGAGGACGCGGGCTTTGGAAGGGGTCTCTTCAGGGGTGAAATACTCCCGGTTCGCCTGGGCCAGTCCTTCGGCATATAGCGGTCACGGCGTGGAGCTTCTCCCGCCCGCTTTCCCGGCCCAGCTGAACGCCGCCATTCGGGTTATTTTTCCCTCTGTGCATGCGCGCGCATGCACAGAGGGAAAAATAACCCGAATGATTGTGGTCAGCCGGGCCAGGAAAGCGGGCGGGAGAAGCTCGTGACCGCTGCCAGTTCCATCGGCTATACGCCGAAGGACTGGCCCGGGCGAACCGGGAGGATTTCACCCCTGGGTCCCTTCCACGCTGGTGCTCGGGGGGGGCGCAGGTTCCCTGGCGGCTTTGCGCTTCCAAAAGCAGCAGCCGCAGTGTCTTTAAATCACCAAGGGCGCTCAGTGCTGCTCCCGCCCCCGCCCCAGAGCAGTAGCGGGCAGTCCTTGATTTAAAGAGGCCAGGAATGAGGGGGAATGGCTCATCTGGAGCAGCTCTCTCATACCTGGGGGCAGCAGGGACAAGCCACGGCCTCAGCTGCAGGGGAGCAGCTCCAGATGAGCCATTCTCCCCCTCACCCTGCCCGAACATACAGCTGCCTCTCGCCCGCCCTGCTCCCTCGCACCCGGGGGCAGCAGGGATAAACAGCAGGGGAGCAGCTCCAGACGAAGCCGTATTCTTCCAAAGACGCTGTAGGTGCTGGGGCGAAGGGCTGGGGGTGGAGAGGAAGCCAGAGACGCTCGCTTATCTTGCCGCCGCTTGTGCTTTTCTGGCGTGGGAGGTGTGGGGGGGATGGGACTGGGGAT
Organism: Diadophis punctatus similis; assembly: GCA_023053685.1. NCBI lineage: Eukaryota > Metazoa > Chordata > Lepidosauria > Squamata > Dipsadidae > Diadophis > Diadophis punctatus. The sequence goes on along the minus strand of JALIGW010000007.1, from coordinate 35,515,264 downwards.
ATGGAACTACCCCGGTGGCAGGGAAGGAAAGGAAAGGAAATTTAGGAAAGGGGGAAGGGAAGGGAGGCCCCAACTCTGGAGCTTTCCTGCCCCAGCAGTCCAGAGCGAACGAGCGATCCGGCAGGAGCTCCGCCTGTGCCGCTGGGGCTCCCGTGGCTGCTGCAGCTGCTGGCCCACCTGGCCCGGGTGGTGCTGGCTGCAGGCGAGGGGCTTGGAGGGCGGGGGGAATGCCTGCAGGCGAAGAGGGGTCCCCGGGCGCCTCTGGGCTCCACTTGCCTTGCGGGGAGAGTGCGCAGTTCCCATCATCACCCGTTCTGCCTTCCCTGAATTGGAGTCCAGCTCAGCCTTGCGATTCTCTCCCCCTCTCCTGGATAAACCTGGGGGGGGGCTCCTCTCCCCTTCTTGCTTCATTTGGAGCAGGGGTCTCCAACTTTGGCAGCTTTAAGACTTGTGGACTTCAACTCCCAGAATTCCTCAGCCAGCAAAGCTGGCTGAGGAATTCTGGGAGTTGAAGTCCACAAGTCTTAAAGTTGCCAAAGTTGGAGACCCCTGGTTTGGAGGGAAGATCCTGCAAATATTGGCTGTCAAAATTACCTAATGATTGGGGGAAGGAAAAAGGAAGGAGGTGAAAAGAAAAGGAAGGTGGGAGAAAGGGAAAGAAGGAAAAAGAAAGATGAAGGAAGGAAGGAGGGAGGGAGCAGATGAAAAGAAGGAAGGTGGGAGAAAGGAAAAGAAGGAAAAAGAGGAAGGAAGGAAGGAGATGAAAAGAAAAGGAAGGTGGGAGAAAGGAAAAGAAGGAAAAAGGAAGAAGGTGAAAAGAAAAGGAAGGTGGGAGAAAGGGAAAGAAGGAAAAAGAAAGATGAAGGAGGGAGGGAGGAGATGAAAAGAAAAGGAAGGTGGGAGAAAGGGAAAGAAGGAAAAAGAGGAAGGAAGGAAGGAGATGAAAAAAAAAGGAAGGTGGGAGAAAGGAAAAGAAGGAAAAAGAGGAAGGAAGGAAGGAAGGAAGGAAGGAAGGAAGGAAGGAAGGAAGGAAGGAAGGAAGGAAGGAAGGCTGGCAATAGGGGTGCAATTGTTTCTTTTAGGGAGCACAACTGGCTGGAAGTTGTAGTAAGATATCAGTTTAATGGACTAATGGGGAGAAGACGTGTCTGTTAAAACAAAATGTCTGTTAAATTCAAATGGTAAGTGGGATTTTTCTTAAGTTAATTTTTCATTTTTAGCCAATGGTATAAGGGATTTTTATGCAGAAGCATAAATTCCATAGGCAGATTTTGTCTGCTGCATCTGAAGTCACTAAACTAAGGGTCTGTTAAACCAATACTCTAGAGGCATACTTGTTATTGTTATAGCTTTATTTTGTTGTAAATAATGCATCTTGCAAAAAGAAGCATATAATTCCTATTCCTATATCTTTGGTCTCAAAGATCCCCATCCAACATACAAGTGAAACAATACTTCCTGGACATCGGAACAAGAGATCTGCAGGGCAGAGAAATGCTAACTTGTTTTCTGATACTTCATTATGATCTCTGCTCTCACTGCAAAAAGCAGCACATTTGCTAGCAGGAAGGTTCTCTAAAATCCTGTCATATCCATACCATCCATAGAGAATGGGAGGGTGATACCTCCTCTCCAAGAATCTATCAACATTGTGTAGCATAAGTTACAGTTTTCCACAGAGATAAACATTTGATGAAAATCTGGATTTTTAAATAAAAGAATTCCAGGAAATGGTACAGAAAATGCAACAAAAATATCCAGATCCTTCATAAATCAAAGTGTAGCTAAACTTTGAAAGAAATTTCCTTGATTTTTAAAAAGTTAAAGTGGACTCTGGGTGCGTTTTTCCAAATGCAGTAGGTAAGGTTGAATGTGTATAGTTTTAGAAGAGGGGTGTGTGTGTGTGTGTGTGTGTGTGTGTGTGTGTGTGTGTGTGTGTGTGTGTGTGTGTACATACACATACAGTATATATAGTAGATAATGTATATTTTTGTGTGCCTGTGTGTAATATGTATGTACACATTACATAGGATTAAATAGTATATTTTGGATGTTCAGTAGTAGTAAATAGATAGGGAAATTGTATCTCATTGAGGCCTTTGAGGCGAGGAGAGGCCAGGCACCCTAACCCTAACCCTTGACGTGAGTGACGTCAAGTTGGCCATGCCCACCCAGTCACATGACCCCCCAGTCACATGATCACCAAGCAACCCCCACCCAGTCACATGACTGCAAAGCCACTCCCACCCGGTCACATGGCCGGCAAGCCACACCCACAAAATAAGCCACGCCCACAGAGTGGTAGTAAAAATTTTGAGAACCCTCCACTGGATGGAAGGCTGAGTCAACCTTGAGCCTAGTGAGATTTGAACAGCTGAACTGTTGAACTAGCAGTCAGCCTGCAATGGCTGCATTTAACCACTGCACCACTTCAGCAAAACTCACTTAACAAATGTTTCAGTTAACAACAGAAATTTTGGGCTCAATTGTGGTTGTAAATAGAAGACTACCTGTATTATATATTTTTCTGCAAATTGATTATAACTTTTTAACCTTTTATGTTAAAACAGTAAATTCATGCTCAGGATATACTTTGGTTTTATTCTAAATTTCATGCAACAAATGGAGAAAGACGGGATTTCTAATCTTGAACTCACTGTTGCTTCCCTTATTTTTTTTTTAAAAGGAGGCTTTTTAATTTCCCCCCACTTTTTCAAGCAGTGGAAATGTAATTTTTCTAATTCAATATTTAATGCCATCTGTCCGGCACTGCTTCCCTTACTTTGGGAAGGGTTTTTGCCTTTAGAATCTCAGCCATGTCACTCAGAATTTAAAAACTGCTAGATAATTTAGGGAACTGCAGATATTTGAAAACTGCTAGCAAATGATCTAAAGGCAATAAAAGTTGTGTTAAAGGAGAGAACCAGTAATATTTATTACTTTAGGTGTATAATTAATTATCCTCAGGGGAGTATTCCATCTCCATTGTTCACAAATTATTTATTTTTACTTAATTTTTCAAATTTGTATAGCACTGCAGTGTTTATGGATTCTTGTCAGATTACAATATACAAACTATAAATATACATCTATAAATAGTAATGCAAAAAATTGAAAGAGCTGAGGTAAAAAAAAATCTATAAAACGAACAGCTCAATTAAAATATAGCAAACAATAACAACAGTAAATTAATATCCCCGAAATCCTGCAGGAAAGCATTATCTTTCCTACCCCTAGAAGGCTATGGAAGAAGGGGCTAACCCAGGGGTCGGCAACCTTAAACACTCAAAGGTCCTAACCGGAAGCCCCCCATTCAATTCTGGAGCTGACCGGAAGTCCGGTTCCCCCACCATAGAGTCTCCTCCTAGAGCGGCGTCCTTTTTCCTCTACCAGTCCTAACCAAAAGCCCTATTAATTGTGGAGCTGACCGGAAAACCCGCTCCTTGCCATAGAGTTTCCTCCTGGCATGCCCTGCTTTCTCCCCCCCCCAACCGGAAGCTCCTCTCAAAATTGTGGTGCTGACTGGCGACAGGGAGCCGCAGCAGAGGGATGAAAGAGCCACATGCAGCTCCAGAGCTGCAGGTTGCTGTCCGCTGGGCTAACCTAACTTCTAGAGCAGAGGTGGGGAACCATGACCCCTTTATGACTGGTGGACTTAAATATAGCCCCCCCCCTGCCCCCCATGCCATCACTCTGCTGAAACACAAAATTCCCACAGCACTGTCTCATTTCTCATCTTTCCTACTATATTCTGCTATTTGTTTCTTATGATTTATCAATTGTTGCTTGTAATTTATGATTAATGATTACAACTATGATTATGACCTATCACCTATTACTTGCTGTTTATATGTACACTCTGAACTTGTGCACCAGAGACAAATTCCTTATGTACCTAATCACACTTGGCCAATAAAGAATTTACTCTATTCTATTCTATTCTATTCTATTCTATTCTATTCTATTCTATTCTATTCTATTCTATTCTATTCTATTCTATTCTTCTATTTTTTTATTTTTTTATTTTTCTATTTCCTCTCCTCTCCTCTCCTGTCTTGTCCTCTCCTCTTGATAGAATTCATTCTGGGAGTTGAAGTCCACAAGTCATAAAAGGGCCATCGTTCCTCACCCCTATTCTAGAGGGAGGATGTTGCATTGGACAGATTCCATGACTGAAAAACAATGTAAAAATATCCTTCATGAAAGAGGGACTTTATTACTGGGAGTTGAAATAGAGAATATTGCTCATGGAATGTAAATTTTTCTTGTTTTCTTCCTTGCATCTGGGAACAGTGGTTTTGAGAAAGAAACTCAAAATAACCCCACCTTGATTCAGTTTGGCATAAGAGGGGCCAGAGAGATTTTCTGATAGGCGTTCACAATTAAAGTCAGACTTTCAAAGTAGGCCAGGCCAGGAAGCAGACACCACATGGATTACAGGACTGCTACTTTGTTGTTGTAAGGTATATAATAGAACCTTGAAAACCTGCCAAAGTTTCTGTCTGTCCTTGTCAGACTTACTATGTAGAACAGATAAGAAACACAACCTGATGAGCTAATTCTACTTTATTGCACTGCACTTTATTGCATCAGAATCTTGCAGGTCTAAAAGTACAATTCTCCCTCTGTCTTCTTTGCAGAGAAAGTAAGGAGAATCTCATCTGAACTTATTGCCTCACCCACTATGCAGCTATGGGTTATGCTATTTCTTATCTGATTATTCCCTGAACTTTTTTGCTCCATCTCTCAAGGTATCTCCTACATAACATTAGGATCTTCTCTTCTATCAATCAGCATCAAAGCAGTTCTTTCTCAGACTTTCCACTTTCATAGGCCTGAGTTATCATTTTTCCTGGCTCATTCATTCCTTCACCAAGAGTGTCTCACATTTCTTTGAAGCTATCCCACAAGTCCACATATCAAACCCAAACAGCAGTTATCAGGATGTGGTCATTTCAGCCAGCAGAGACCACTCCAACTCTCTTTGCTAGTCACCACGTGGCATCTGGACCCAAGAATTAATCCCAAAGGTAACTTCTGTGGCAGGTAACCATAAATAAACAGAATTTTGAGGTCCTGAATAAGTGTTGGTTAATCTCATTCCTCATACCACTGAATTGACCCCTCCCTGGAAAGTTTGATCTCTGCTTCCACATTGAAGCTAAAAACAATGCCTGGAGCACATTTGCAACTTTGTCTGGAGGCAACAACTGGGAGATGTAGCCCATTGTACTCTACCCAGAGTAAGGAGACTATAATACTCTATTGTCCTGATGAACTGCATCAGGGATGAAGCATGTAGAACTTGGATTGTGATGGTCGAGTTCAAATTTGACCTTCAGTGCCACTAATCAGTAACTTATAGCTTTCCAGATGTGGCTGAATGGCTCTTTCATTTCCAAAAGCCTCTGTAAGTATGAACAGGGATGAAAATTGCTGGGAGTACCAGTTCAACCTCTGGAAAACTAAGGATTCCTAGTTTTCCTAGTGACAAAAAACCATTCATTTAGCAACCGTTCAAAATTATAACAGTACTAAAAAAAGTCACATAACGAATCCTTGCACTTATAGCTGTTGCAGCATCTCAACAGTCTTATGATCAAAATTTGTGTGCTTAGCAACCTGCAGACATTTATGACAGCTGAAGTGTCTTAGGTCATGTGATTCAGCTTCTGACAAGTAAAGTCAATGGGAGAAACTGAAATGTGTGATTCACTTAATACCTGCAGTGATTCACTTAACAACAGTGGCAGAAAAGGTCATAAAATCAGGCATGACTCACTTAACAAACCCCCCTCCCCCAATTAATAATGAAAATTCTGACTTCAGTTGTGGTAGAAAGTAAAATACTGTCTGTATACAAAAAATCTTATTCCCATGATTGAATAACCAGTCCTATAACTGTTCCACCTTAAGTCTAGCAAGTTTTTCAACCGCTGATACTTATGCATCATTGTTTGACACTCAGTAAATGTCATAACAAAAAATAAAAATATAAATCAAAGACAGCAAGGAAGAGGGATGAATGATGTTTTCATTTTGGTTGTAGCCAGAACAGTTCAAGACTGAGAATATCTCAGAATCTTTAATCAACCGTTTTCTGAAGTGTGTATTTATTTTTCTTCTGCTTGCCAATTTATCTTTTATTTTCAGAGAAGCTGGAACAAAGACTTTTATTTCTTTCTCACAAAAGCAGAGGGAGGGCAGTTGACATCTTGTCCTCCCAGGTTTTCTCTAATAGCCATTACCCAAGCTGCCAAAATGAAGACTTATTGCTTGTCAATACTGCACATATAGATTATACTAGTCTCCCAAAGCCTGACCTTCCTATGTGTTTAAACAGAATACCCGGTGAATTCTGAAACAGAATTAATTATGTTGGCCCCAATCCAGAGATTTTGATCATGTCTAGATATTGCCTGCCAGAAACATAATTAACTTTGATGAAAATCTGTACCTACCGGTAGAGGAAGGAGGATATGTTGGAATTTTGTCTTTCCTTTCCAACAGGTGATAGATCCTATCAAAATTGATGCTGCAGATCAGTGAGATCTTCACAGCTCACCACAATGCTCCATAAATATTTGGATACTATTAAGAAGACCAATCAATTTCTTGAAGTATAACTTTATGTAAATTTTCTGGGAAAAGCAACTGTCTTTAAAGAATGCACAACTAACTATCAATGGAACTATCCAAATCAATACAAGGATCCTAAGCAATCCTAAACAACTTTCCAGGAGAAACCAGACAAAACCCTAGAACTAATACTTACTGGATTGGACAACATGGTAACATCCTAATAAACTTATAAACTCATACTGCCAGCATATGAATGATTGAATGCATGTTGAAATGATGGCAAAAGGAACCCGTCACACTGTAATAAGTCTAGAAAAAATTGTCATTGAATTACATCATAAGAAAGAGAATCATCATATTTCTAATAGAAATAGGCTACAATACTATTTGCCATGGAAAAATATTTTTGTAATCTATGCTGAATATAGAATTTTGGTAGCTTAATTTCTCAGAGCCTTTGCAGCTTTTACATTTTGGGTATCCTTTGCTATTCCCCCCCCCCCAAATATTATTAAACTGTCAAAACTTAACTATGAGAAGAAGCATCTATCTTTCAACAAAGATGATTTGAGCCAAGGGAAGACTTTCCTACCTTGGAAATGCTTGATTGTCATCTGAAACGTTAGGTCAAATTGCAGTCAAAGACAAAATGTAGATTGGTCCAAACTAATCTTGTTTCTAATTAATAAATATATAAACCATTCATAATTCCAGTAGTGGGAGGGAAACGTTTTGTAAGGCTATTTATTTAATGCAGGTGTAATTTTGGCTAAGTTGTTTAATAAACTTCAAATGATGCTAGAAACTTCAAGAAATGTACTCTGCTGTACATTTAGCACAGGAATTTATGGAGTCCTTGGTGCTCTCTGTGCTTGGTTATTTTCTTGCAGATATTTCTTGCAGACATTTCATTACACAAACTAGGTAACATCATCAATGGCAGCATGTTTTTACCTAATTTGAATGAATCTGCAAGAAAACCATCAAGCTCAGAGAGCACCATAGAGCCTCCACAGTTGCAACCTGAGCTGCAAATATTATCTTCTATCAATACATAAGGACTAGAAGTTAAGCATCAGTATCACTTAGTATTGCTTGTTACTCTGTTAATAAAATCATTAGTAGTGCATAGGTCAGTGATGGCTAACCTTTTCTGGCTGAGTTCCCAAAGCACACGCAAACCCCCAAAATGCAATGCGCGTGCGGCCCCTGTGCATACGCCCCCCCCAATCAAATTGTGTTGATTTTTCAACACAAAATCAACACAGGCTGTATAAGACAAAATGTGATTGTAGTACAACTTCCAAAGAGCTTCAAAATGGTAATCGCTATGGTGCACCATGACTATATGTTTAAATTATATTTGAGCTAATTTTTTCTCCATGATATCTAGAGCTAACAGCTGTTTTAAAACTAATGTTTACTGGTAAAATTTTAATGATTTGAGGTTGATCTTTGCTGTATTGAATAATTAAAATTGCAAAAAGACCAACAACAACCCCAAAATATTTTGGAGCAAACTTTTTAATTAAAACTTTTCAAACATTTTCTGAGCTGATTACAAATGTGGTTGAAAAAAATTCAGAACAAAACAGTTGTGGGTCTCATTATCTTGCGTTTCAAGTGAGCAAAATTGTTTTCAGAACTGGAAAAACTAGACTGAACTAAACTAATCTTTTACTTCTGTTTTATCTGTCTGCTTTAAAATAGCAGTTGTGGTCTTTGGCTTGATTTATTAAATATTTGTTGCTGCTCTTAATCATTTTTGACAACTTTTGAGCAGCTAGAGGGGGCATTTTATTAATTGTTAATAAAAATGCACTGTTGCACACATAGAAAAATGAATGGGATTTCAATCAGGAAATCATGAATACCATCTTGTAGATTTTGATGCACAACCCTGCAGATAGCCATAAATAGCAGCATTGTTACTGGGTGTAACTAGGATTTTGTGTGAAAGTTTTGTGCCTGAGCATTTGCATGATTCTGTCATCATCCCTGCCTCCCCATTTAAAATGGTATATTAACCTTAACCAGATTGCTTAAACATCCTTCTCCTTTGTTTGAGTTGGCCTAATTTCAGGTGTTGTTTCCCCTTTCTTTGTTATATTCATTCATTTTAATAGTTCTTGAATTGTACCATTTAAACTTCACCATTCCACCCCTTTTTGGGGTTGTAAGGAATCAGATGAAACAAATGTGAATATATTTGTTATCTGAATGATATCCTCAAAGGGACTTAAAAGGTTTTGAGTTTTGCATTTGCTTGCAAAGATGTTCATTTGTTGAGATTTTTCAAAGCACTTTTGAACTTCCCATTACTATAAGATTGCAGCTATAGATTGTAAATTCCACTTGACAAATCTTTCAGGTTGAAAACTTGTATGTAGTCCGTCATTTTACAAACCAGAATGGTAAACAATGGTAAGCAAAAACCCAGTCAATTTAGACAGAAAACTCCCAAGATCAGAAATATCTAAGTATATACTACCTAATGTTTCAAAGATGAAAATGGTTCAGACCCTTGTACCATCCATCTTTCTGTAACAGAAACATCTGTCTGTATCCCCTAATTACATTCCATCCAAAGGTCAATCCTGCTTCGCTTAGCAGCTTATCCTTTGCTGATTTAAGAGTGTTAGTTCAGTAAGATAAGGTTTACAAGGAACAGAGTAACTTCCATCAGTGACCCAGTCTGGATGTAATGCTAAACCATTGTTTGGACTTACCAGTTAGGATTTAATGTTATGTGAAAGAGCAAGAGGAAATGTTTTCTTCCATCAGTCCCACATAAGAGGACCACTAAGGAGAAACAGACAACTCTATTTCCTGAAGAATTCATGTGATGTCCAACCTGAGAACTCTGAGATTTGGTTTATGATAATAACCCAAAAATTGATCTGGCTTGTGTAAAGGAATGGTTTCCTACATCTTTGTCTAAATTAATTTAAACAAATATAGATGATTCTTCATTAAGAAGAAAATATGGAAACCTCCAATGTTTTCCTTATATTCTTGCTGAAGGAACAGGAAATGGTGAACCTGTTGCTTACCCACATAATATGAAACATTACTTTTTCATTACCGATGAACTGCTTCAATATGTCATCAACAGCTAAAAGCAAACCTCCCCAACTGTGAAGTTTACTGTGGCATATGAAATAGCAGGTTGGACACCACAGGAAGTCTTAGTGCTCATGTACGTACAAAATACATTGTGGTCCCCTTCTTCTAGAAGTAGTTGGAGCTGTTTACCAGAAATAGTGTTTTTATTATCCCACTGTTGTAATTTTTTCCACTTTAACAAAATGAGTCAGTAGGAAAGGCTAAGTGTTATTTGATAAATTTGCAACTTGCTTTGAAAATATTTTTTCTGACAAGTCCCCATTTGCTCTTTGTTATTTTGAGACCTATGGAGGAGTGGGCATCCTATGTATGTTTTCTAAGAAATAAATCATAGCTGCCTCAACATGCTTACTCTCAGATAAGGGTGCATGCAATCCTAACAAACATGCATGTATTTTTAATGTAAAATATATAAACGATGTCTCTTGTTGATCTCAACTCCTGGAGAGTACAAGAAAACATCCGTAGTTTTCTTATTACAGAAGTAATTTCAAAATTACAGAAAATTACAATTACAAATTATATTTGTAATTGAGTCCATCCCTTCTTTTGGTTTTTTTTTTAAACTTTCCAGCCTGCAAGATACAAGAAGTCTCCCATTGAAATATTAATGAATCCTGACCTACCTTTGTTTCTGAACTTTCTATGAGGAGTTTACTTCTAAGCAAGCATATCAAAAGTTCATGCTAGTGTTTATTTATGTGGCTAGAGTGTTGGAGCAAAGCACTCCCTTTAGTGTTGCTGCGTTTTGCCTTCTAACACTTCTCCAAATGACTGGTGTTCCATTAGCTTATCAGCCTTTTAGCACTAAGCAGCTGATTCAGTTGTGGCCTGGTTATATTACACAAATAATTTTTGTTATCATTTTTTTACAGCTAAGTCTGCAGAGATGACAGGATAAACAAGCTTATGCTATTATGTTCCCATAGGCAAATGAACATGGTGCTATGGCTAGATAAGATAACATTATTTACAAATGAATAATCAAGCACAACTTCTAAGACAAGGAACCTGCTTTGTAGAGAGATTTAAGAAAGATAAAACAGTTTCATAGTACTCTAAGTTTAAACTTTAACTGGAAAGTAGTATAAGAACAAAACAAAACTCCACAACTAAGTATAGAGTATAATGCAGCTTTTTATCCTGTACCATCACAGTGAGGAACTGTTACTCACAATGATGTTGTAGGGCAGTTTCTCAACTTTGGCAGTTTTAAGATGGGTGGGTTCCAAATCGCAGAATTCCCCAGCCAGCATTGAGAAACTCTGTTATAAACAGGCATTTTTCCTATCAGAGGTTTGCAGAATGTCAAGCAATTATTGCAAGAGGCCAGAAGAGAGGAAGAATTTTTCCTCCCACTCTTTTCGGTAATGACACATCACTCTGGTTCTTGCTCGTTGTTCAAAAAAGAGAATAGGGGAATATGACGCACTCACCTTACTTAATTTAGAAAGATCCATTGCAGCCATTGCATTTGAAATTTCCTTTGCTACTAATGAATGTCTGAAATCTGATGAAGCTACTGTTTCAACAGAGATTCAAAAAGATTCCATATGGACATTCAGTGGCACCAGATACCTAATACCCTAATTTATGGATTTCCCAGGTGTACAGATAGTCCTCGATTTACAACCAAAATTTCTGTTGCTAAGCAAGATGTTCGTTAAGTGAGTTTGCCCCATTTTACAACCTTTCTTGCTACAGTTAAGTGAATCACTGAAGTTGTTAAGTTAGCAACATGGTTAAGTGATTCTGGCTTTCCCATTGACTTTGCTCATCAGACAGTTGCAAAAAGGGATCACGTGACCCTCGGACACTGCAAATGTCATAAATATAAGTGAGCTTCCAAGCATCTGAATTTTGATCACGGGACCAACGGGATGCTGCAACGGTCATAAGTGTGAAAAACGATCATAAGTAACCTTTTAAAGGGCCGTTATAACTTTGAACTGTTGTAAATTGAGGATTACATGTAGTTTTGAATACCAAAATTGGAAGTTTAGTAATTGTGAGTTTGAAAAACAAGGTTTCTTTCTTTCTCTGTGTGTACATCTTTGAGTCAGTCTTGACTCTTGGTATCTGCTGGGACAAATCACACAGTTCTGTTAGCAACAGTTTTGTCATTGCTATCTTCTTAGGGTTCAGAAAAAAATGACTGGCCCAAGGTCACCCAGCAGGCTTTTACATAAGGCAGGACTGCGACTATTACTATTTTTTTAGTGCCTTTAGCTGCAATACCAAGCTAGCTTTCAAAAAAAGCTTTAAAAAGTTAGTAATTGGAAATATTCTCTATCATTTTTCTTGGAAAATAGTGAGATGGGTGGCATTTAGATTTAATTTTAAATGCTACCTTTGGGATCGTGGCTGATGCAGTTCTTTCGTTCTCAGCAATTGGTAGATTGGGTTGATGTCAATGTATTTGTTTATTGACTTATTGCTGGAAAACCAAGCTTCAAGGACCTAAAGGTGCTTTTTCAGGAGGCAACTTGACTTTCTTTCTTTTTTCTTTGAAGACGTTTTGCTTCTCATCCAAGAAGCTTCTTCAGCTCTGACAGGATAGTTGGGAAAGGAAGGATTTATATTCCTTACAGACAGCTGGCAATCTGCATCCTTTTAGAGGGTTGTTGAAGCACTTGGAGGTTTATCTGTGTCCTCAGGGTAACCTGAGTGGTGCTCCTGGTTCCTGAAATCTGCAATTTTTTCTCTGGAAATCCATCCCTACTCTCATACCATTCAAAGGGTGTTCATCCCAAATTGTATAGCCAAAAGTCTGTAGAGATTCTTAGTCATCCAGGTCATGGTTGTCAATCATGACTTGGATGACTGAGAATCTCTACAGACTTTCAAGCTTCAAGGAATTCTCTTTCTCTCTTTGATTTCACCTGGATTACTGTGGTCCCAGTTAGATCAAATTTGTGACCTTCTGAATATTCATGGACTGACATGAGGGATAGTGGGTAGGGATAGTGGATACCCTATCCATGTCAGTAGGTATCCCTATCCATGTCATGTCATTCCACAAAGATTCAGAAGTTCACAAATTTGATCTAACCGGGACCACAGTTGTAACCCAGGCAAAATCAAGGAGAGAAAGAAAATTCCTTGAAGCCTGGTTTTCCACCAATAAGTCAATAAATAGACACATTGACATTGATCCAGCCTACCAATCGCTGAGAATGAAAGAACTGCTTCAACCACGATCCCATTTAGATTTAATAAATAAATAAACAAAATAAATAAATAAAGTGAAAACATGACAAAACTTTCTACCTTGTTTCTTATTTGGCCTAAACTAGCATTAGAAGAAATTCTTGGTCCAATCAAAGCCAGGTTTTCTAAAGAATGCAGTACAATTGCTTGAAGCAGAGATTAAGTTTATTCGGCAGCAAAACTGACAGTGAGCAATCGAAGGTGGCCATAGATTGTAAGGAAAAGCTAGTTACTTTTATACAGAGGTCTGTCTATTTTTCTGGAGAGTGCACAAACTCAGACTGCCTTCTAAGGAGTACTGGAAAACATACTAGGTCCAGTAGTGAGGAAATAAGGCTTGCCACCCTGTTGGGTTTTTTACAATCTTTTCCTTTTATGAATTAAAGTGGTGGCTTCAATGTGAAGGGGTAGAGTGAGAATCTATTATGGCAGTGTTTTTCAACCTCAGCCACTTAAAGATGGGCAGACATCAACTCACAGAATTCCTCAGCCAGCACTGGAATTCTGGGAGTTGAAGTCCATACGTCTTCAAGTGGCTGAGGTTGAGAAACACTGTATTATGGGAATGAGGAACGTTCATACCTGTGTGAGGATTTTCCTAGTTTTTAATTTAGATGCCAGTATTTGCCAATTTCTTATCTAAAGACAGTCAATTTCAGCCTAGGTGTCCAAAACAGTGGGAAGGTCTAAGTGGTCTTTTGTCTTATTGTTTGGGATATCTCTAGGACAGTGGTTCTCAACCTTCCTAATGCCGCACCCCATGCCCCGCCCCTGTGCCCCCGCTGTGACGCACCCTGCCGCCGCGCCCGCTGCTGCGACCCCTGCCCCATCACCGCCATTTTGGTTCTTTTACCTTTTGCGCATGCGCATGCGCAGAGGGTAAAAGAACCCAAATGGTGGCATCCGGGCGAAGTCTCCCGACCCCTGTGAAAGGGTCATTCGAGATCTGAGACAGCCAGGGGGCAACAGGTGACATGGAGCACATAAAGATGGCATGGGGCTTCCCCCCCAAGATTTCTGAGTCTTGGGGTAAGAGAAAGAGGAGTTATTAGGTCATTTCTGAATGCAGTGTATTCTTTGAAAGCATTCAGAACTGATCTAGTCAGAGGAGTAATATTTTTTGACTATTCAGTTGAAGAACTCAGCAAAATTTGACCTCCGCTGGATGCAAGCAGCGGGATATTGTGAACTCTTCTATCAACATTTAAAATTACTTCTAGACTAAAGTGTATCTATCTTAGGAAGAATTTTACATGGAGTGGCAAATTTGTGATTGAAACACAGCCATCAAAAGGAATTGCTTCAAAGTGCTATGAATTCATTGCACCAAGCCCACTGTTAAGAACATAAAGAAAACTCTGATGATCAGAGCACATTTGCTGAGTTCAAGGACAGCAATGTATCCTTGCAGCCATAACTTCTCTTCATGTTTATCAGACTTCTTGACTTGACTTTAATTTTTTTTAAGGTTATAATTAATTAAAAGCACATATATCACCAAATAACCCACCAAAATACCAATTCCCCCCCCAAACAAACAAACAAGCACACCATCGTGCCTACCATCCCTGTCCTACTGTCCTATTGTCCAAATTTACCTATACCTACTTTGCTTTTGTTTATGTTTATACCATACCTGTTATCTTGTACACGTGTTGACAAATAAAATAAATATAAATAAATAAAAAATAAACTCCTTATATCAATTTTATATCCTAAAACATATATTGGAGGAGAAAGCCACATAAAAATACCAGTGTAGTTCAGTGATTGTGTTGAACTAAGTGCAGAAAAACCCAGGGCTATGATTATTCTTAGCCATGCAATCTCATTTGCTGAATTCAGATCATTTATCTATGTTACAATTTTTTAACAGAATTGAGTCTGGAAGGTAAAATCCAAGAAACAAGCCTGAGATTTGATTAACAAGTTAAACCAGTTAAAGTGGTAGTACAAGTATTCCAATGATGCTTTCAAATGTTAACTTTATACATAGGAAATTTATATTTTATAAGTGTTAACTTCTTGTGGGGAGGATAAGAAGTGGGTCAGCCTGTACCTGGATATAATTTATAGAATTTTTACTAGAGTCATTTTCAGTGTGAGAATCTGCTCTTAATTTCTTACTCAACCTATCTCAATACTGAGTTGTGGAGAAAATTGGAAAAGAAACCATTACACTCTTATAGAAGAAAAATAGAATATAAATCAAAGAAATGAATGTGTAATGTTCACAAACATTATAAATAATAAAAATGGTGAATTACCAAAGCAATATTTTTCAGGTTGGAGACTTTAAAATGTGTGGACTTCAGCTCCCAGAATTCCCCAGGCTAGCTGAGAAGTTTTGGGAGTTGAAGTTTACACTCTTAAAGTTATCAATATTAAACTGAAGTGCAGTGCTTTGGAAACTCATCACCAACTATAAATAAAGGCAAAGATAAACTGGAATGAATTGGGAGAATGTAGGATGACAGGAAACATTCTTAGGTATTTGCTCTCAGTTAAACATTATTTAATTATTTAGTGACTGGCTATATACACCATGAAACCCATTTAGAAATGAACGAAGTTCCTTATAATAGCCATTTTGGGGTCTAGTTTGCACCACATTTGACTAAGCTAAGAGTATAAGTGTATCTGTAAATTGTCCATGGCTACTAGAAAGAAAACTAACTCCATGTGATTAGGTGTGCCATCTATACAGGGAGAAGAGGTCAATGAATGATTAACCTTCTTGAATGGTTCCAGACACAGTGATAAATTCCTAGAAAAGTCTCACAAATATGGGGCTGATCTAGGAACTCTTTGTCGCTGTTTGCCTTACTGCTTGGGTTACCCCTCACCAGAAAGGGAATCAAATTAGGAAGGATGGTTGGGTAACTCCACCCCCAACTCTGTTTATCATTTACCCCAAAAACTGCATAATTTTTATTGCCCCCATGCTATATTAAGTGACAGTGTCATAATGTCTATTTAAATAACTATTTGACTGGAGCATTTGAAGTATATAGTTTTATTTATTTATTGTGGAGAAACACTGGACCATGTTGGTAGTGAGGGGTGGGGTAAGGTTTTATGTAGTGATTTTTAATGTTGTAAGCCTCCTGGAGTAACCTATAAGTGATTTTTCTACCCATATAAATTTATTAGATAGATAGATGATAGACAGATGATAGAAAGATAGATGATAGAGATGATAGATAGATAGATAGATAGATAGATAGATAGATAGATAGATAGATAGATAGATAGATAGATAGATAGAAGATAGATAGATAGATAGATAGATAGATAGATAGATAGATAGATAGGTAGGTAGGTAGGTAGGTAGGTAGGTAGGTTAGGTAGGTAGGTAGGTAGGTAGGTAGGTAGGTAGGTAGGTAGGTAGGTAGATAGATAGATAGATAGATAGATAGATAGATAGATAGATAGATAGATAGATAGATAGATAGATAGATAGATAGATAGATAGATAGATAGATAGATAGATAGATAGATAGACAGACAGATAGATAGATAGATAGATAGATAGATAGATAGATAAAAGTACATGAATAATATGGTACAAACATTATTAGACAGAAGGCACACGGCTTCTCATAAATTTTTAAGTATACCTGTTGACCCAGCCTCTGAATTTGTCCAACCTACTGTTTTCAGGAATGGTCCAGGATGGTGCCTAAGGCCTAAAAAGAAGGAAACAGAGGTATTTTTTTTAAAATATATATATATATATATATAATTGATTTCAGCAACTGATACACAAAGACCTTCTGTCTCATATCCATAAGATAAAACGTTCCTTTCATGAAAAAAGAATTCTAGGTGGAGAAAATGAGACGTTGTACTTACCTGAGACGTCCATTCTCGTAGGGTGGAGCTAGCCGCCAAGATTGGGTATTGGCACAGCCTTCTAGCCAATTATGACTGAGTCTGGAAAAGTATAAAAGGTGGCTCTAGGCCTAGATTCCCCCTCTTTTGACGAGGGATAAATGCCAGACTCAAGTGCCATCAATCTAACAAGTTTATTAACTGTCCAATCACAGAAAATTACACATGAGTTGATATGTGAGAGACCTAACTACCTAACCTAACTACCTACAGAGAGAAGATATCTATGTACACTAATACACCTAGATACCTAATGACTATACGAGTAATAGGCTCCTCTTCCAGCCAGAACACGTTAGAAGGGAGGGACTTGGCGGCTAGCTCCACCCTACGAGAATGGACGTCTCAGGTAAGTACAACGTCTCATTCTCCATAGTGGGTGGAGCTAGCCGCCAAGATTGGGACATACCAAAGTAATTTAGTCCCCAGGGAGGGCCTCCTGATTTTGGCTGGGACCACCGCCCTCCAATGTTACCTGTTCCAGGACTCTGCGCCCAAGGTCAGCTTCCTGAGAGGTGAAAGTGTCCAGTCTGTAGTGCCGGACAAATGGCGTTGGAGATGCCCAAGTGGCAGTCCGGCAGATCTCCTCGATGGAAGCCCTCGTGTTCCAAGCCGCAGTGGTGGCTGCACTGCATGTGGAATGGGCCGTAATCCTGGTGGGTCGTGGCAAGCACATTTGTTCATATGCAGTGTTAATGACATTACGAATCCACCCACCCACCATGACAGAGGATGCTTTCCTCCCCAAGAAAGTGTGGTGGAAAGAGACAAACAAGGCCTCAGTCTTGCGAAAGGCAGAGGTCCTTTGTATGTAAGTGTCCAGTGCGCGCCTCACGTCCAGGAGGTGCCACTGTCTTTCAATGTCTGAGGATGGAGAAGGGTAAAAGGAAGGTAATACCACCTCCTGAGCCCAATGAAAGTAAGAGTTTACCTTTGGCAGAAAGGTGGGATCCAACCGCAAAACCACCCTGTCCTGGTGGAACACACAGAGGTCACTCCTGATGGAAAGGGCTGCCAGTTCGGAAATGCGACGGGCA
Source organism: Diadophis punctatus similis (assembly GCA_023053685.1). Lineage (NCBI taxonomy): Eukaryota > Metazoa > Chordata > Lepidosauria > Squamata > Dipsadidae > Diadophis > Diadophis punctatus. The sequence goes on along the minus strand of JALIGW010000007.1, from coordinate 35,497,415 downwards.
GAGGTGACAGCCACCAGGAAAACCACCTTGTATGTTAGGTGGGCCAGAGAGACGGAGTGCAAAGGCTCAAAGGCGCCCCCCATGAGTGCTAATAACACTTTGGACAAGTCCCAGGTGGGATACCTATGCACTACAGGAGGGCATCTATTCATTGCGCCCTTTAGGAACCTGGAGGCTAAGGGGTGAGCAGAGAGTTTCCCCAGAGAGGGACAAGACACCATGGACAGGGCAGCAATCTGGCGGTTGAGGGTACACGGGGAAAGACCCTTAGCTAGCCCCTGGCGTAGGAATTAAAGGACATTTATGACCAAAAGATCCAGTGGGGAATAACCCTCCCTAGCACACCATGAGCAGAAAGCCTTCCAAGAGGCTGCATAAATATGATGTGTGGACGGTCTGCGAGAGTCAAGCAAGACCTCCTTAACGTCCTCAGGGATTTGGCGGCTCCTCAGAGTGAGCCGCTCAAGTGTCAGGCGGTCAGTTGCAACCAGTGCGGCTCTGGATGCTGCACTGACCCCTGGAGCAGCGACCACTCTGTCAGAGGGATCCTCCAAGGGGGTGAGACCGACAAGGAGACCAGGTCGGCATACCAGGTTCTCCTTGGCCAGTCGGGTGCCAGAAGTACCACCTCGGCTCCTTCTTCCAGGAGTTTCCGGATGACCTGCGGAATGATGGGGATGGGGGGAAAAGCGTAAAGCAACCCCTGAGGCCAGGTGCAGCGGAGGGCGTCCACCCCTTCCGCCCCCTGAGTTTGATACTGGGACAGAAACCTGGGCAGCTGGGCATTCCCCGGGGTGACAAAAAGGTCCATCACAGGTTGACCGAATTGACCCACAAGTTGGTGGAAAAGGTCTGGGTGTAAGCTCCACTCTGAGTGGTCTATCTGGTTCCGGCTGAGCCAGTCTGCCCTGACGTTGCTTACCCCAGAGATGTGTTCAGTAGAAAGAGACAATAGGTATTGTTCTGCCCATAGCCCCAACCACATGGCCTCTGACATGAGCTGTCCTGACATGGTCCCACCCTGTCTGTTTATGTGGACCTTGGTGGCCACATTGTCAGTAAGTATCATGACATGAGAGTTCTCCACAAGAGGTCTGAACTGCTGCAGAGCAAGGAACACAGCCCGTAGCTCCAAAACGTTTATGCTTAGAGTTGTCTCAGTTAACGACCATGTGCCCTGTGCCACCTGTGCTTCCGCGTGTGCCCCCCAACCCGATAGGCTGTCATCGGTGGTGACTAAGATTTGTCTTGGGGGAAGGAAGCAGGTGCCCCTGTGGACAGCAGAGGTGGTCCACCAAATCAGAGACTTCCTGACTGAGGGCTGGAGTCTCACTTTGACTGGGGAATGGGCCCTTCCCTGACGCTGATAGGGAAGGAGCCATTGGAGGTCTCTGGAGTGTAAGTGAGCCCATGGGACAATGTGAATGGCCGAAATCATCTTGCCCAGGAGGGAGGACAGCAAATTCAGTGGAGCTGAGTTTTGCCTCAGAACTTGCTGGGTTAAAGCCAATAGACTGTCTCTCCGATCCTGGGACAGGTACACCTTACACCCCAGGGAATCAATGATTGCACCCAGATGGACAATTCTGGTGGCGGGGACAAGCTGACTCTTGGATCGGCTGACCAAGAAGCCATGGAGTTCCAGCGTGTTAAGCACTACCTGGACATCTCTCTCAGCCTGAGAAGGGGAGGCTGAGGAGATGAGAATATCGTCCAGATAGCACTGGATCCTGATGGAAATGGATCTGAGTGAGCGGTCAAGGCTGCCAGGACCTTGGTGAAGACCCTTGGCGCTGAGGACAGGCCAAAGTGGAGCGCCCCATATTCATAATGCACCCCTGCATAGCAAAACCGTAAGTATTGGCGGTGAGATGGCCGAATTGGGATGTGGAGGTAATCCTCCAAGAGATCTATGGATGTGAGTAGATTCCCTTCCAAGCACTTGCCAGAGTTGATTTCAGGGTGTGCATTTTGAATTTTTTTTTAAAAATGGATGACATACCTGTTGAGACACTTGAGGTCCAAAATGGCTCTCCATCCTCCCGAGGATTTGGGCACTACAAACAACATGGAGTAGAAGCCCTGCCCCTGTTGGTCCTCAGGCACCTGGTGGATAACTCGAATGTCCAGGATGTGCTGGATGGCCTGATTCATGAGGACCCGTTTTGCAGAATTTGATGACAAGGGGCAGCGGAGAAGAACCTCGGGGGGTGGGGGTGGAAATGAATTCAAGTGAGAGCGCTGAAGCCAGGGTCTCACAAACCCATGCATCATTGGTGATTTCCTCCCATCCACTGGCATAGGGAGCCAGGCGACCCCCTGTGGGAGGATCGGCCGGAGGTTACTTGTTCTGGTGGAAAGGGCGACCACCGGCCCCTCTAAAGGGCAGTATGAATTGGTTACCCCTGAAGGGTTGGCCCGAAGAGAATCTCTGATGGGAACTGCATTGCCCTTGGCTATGCCCCTGATACTGTCCCTAGTAGTTACCCTGATGTCTATTGGAAGACTGGAAGGCCCCCCTGGAAGCCCTCCTTGGTAAGGGGGTGGCACGGAAAGGGGCTTTCTGGGTGGCTGAGGAAAGGACCTTGCGCTTGTCCTTAGTCTCAAGCAGGATGGGATTCAGGGCCTCACCAAACAAGGACTGCCCGGTGATCGGGGCAGAGGCTAATTTCCACCTGTACCGCATGTCAATTGGCCAGCTGCAAAGCCAGGCCATCTGCGCGTCACCACCGTGGACTCCATTGACCTAGCTTGGACATCCGCTTGAGCTGCTGCTGATTGAGCAGTAGGTTGATTTTGGCTTGTGGGTGGAGCTGTCTGGAGTGTGGGGCTGTCTGGTTCCAAATGCCAGAGGGAGCTAATGAGAATTCCCTGGCATCCTTCCTGGGGGATGCTAGATAGGAATGAGTAGGGCAGAGTACTCTGGATGGGGCAATATCCTTTGTAAAAGGCATCATTTTAAAATCAACTCCAATTTACAAATCATGGTCTCTTTGTCTTAAAGTTCAGTTCATGAAAAACTGATATTTTCAAATACTGGAAAAAATTGATAGTTTGTATATAGTTATATACATTGTATATAGTTCCAGTTATGCTGGGCTCACAGACTCCAGAAAAAAAAAAGCTTGGTTTTAAACTGTTACTGGAGTTACTCACTAGGCTCATTTGTTCCTTTTATGTGAGATCTGTAGCTTACTACTTCTAAATTCTGCTGAAAGCCCTTGTTCAAGCCATTTTTAAAATATAGATAGAATCTTCAGGTACTCCTGAAGGCAGACCTACAGGCAGCTAGTCTGAATTTTTGTTAGCTCAATTAGAATAACAGTATCCATATTTATCTAAGGCCTCTGTCAACAAGGTAGGCCTCAGAAAGGCCTGGGTAAATTAGTAGGTCCAAACAGCCACTTAAAATGGCCACCACCCTTAAATGAGGTCAACAAGATGGCAGTTGCCCTTAGTTGGTCTTTCAAAATGGCCAATGCCCATACTAGGCCTTAAAAATGGCCACCGGCAAGAAAGGGCATCCAAAATGGCCAAGGGCCTTGATGTGGCTTCAATATGGTCTCTGCCCACTTTTGGTATTTGAAACAAAAAGGCCACGCCCTTAGTGCCTTCAATTCTGAGGGCAATCAAAATGGCTGCCACCCTGTGGGAGACTTCAAGATGGCCACCGGCACTCTCAAAGACTGCCTGCACACTTACCAGGCTGAAGACAAGCCGAGCAATGCAGAGGAGCTCAAATGGAAGCAGACGGCCCAGGCACTAGAGACAGGTACCGACAGGGCCTTGGATCAAAGGAGCCTTGCCAGATTGCTGGCTCTTGTCAGCCATTGCACAGAAGGCAAGTTAAATAAAGGAGGCCTCAAAGGAAAAGAGAAAATTTTTTGAAGTGGGCGGTCCTGTGTAATTCAAAATGGCGGCCACCCACGAGGCACTCCTAAAATGGCTGACTGTCTCCTGAGGCAATTAGTTCCAGCCGAGGAGAAAGGAGTCTGCTAAGGCCTAGCCACTAACTGTCAGTTTCTGAGTCCCCTGGAGCAGACTGACTGATTTCTGAAGTTTCAAGCAAAAAAAGAGGGAACATGCCCTCAGCAAGCAGCACCCAGATTGCCAGCTTCCTCTGCAAGCAGGCACAAGACAGGGAGCAAAAAAGGAACCAGCAAAAATATTGCTTTCAGCTCTTTGAAGGTCTCCAGCTGATGTTTGGAGGCTTGGCTGGGCACTGACCGCTTGCGCAGGTCTGGCCAAATTGTCTGTCAGCTTCTCGGGCACAGCAGCTGGTGTTCAGAGGCTATTTGAGGCATTGACCACTTGCGCAAGTCTGGCCAAGTTCAGCTGTTTATAGGCAGCATCAAAAACGGTCCGGATGGCTTGCGCGAATCCGGCCGATCTGCAAGCGAGTTAAATGTGGCATGGGCGGCTTGCGCGAACCCAGCCAAGGCCAAAACAGCTGTTTATAGGCAGCATCAAAAACGGTCCGGATGGCTTGCGCGAATCCGGCCTGGCTGCGAGCGAGGTCTTCGGCGCTTCCGATCCCTTTATCTTTGAGGGTCAGCTGGGGATCGGAAGGCTCGTTAGTGGCTCGGACCGCTTGCGCTGGACCGGCCAGATGCCAAGGCACCCAGAAATTTAATCTGGCAGCATGCTCTGCCCCTCGGCCCCTCGGCTCTCCCAGGCAGGCTAGCAGCTGTGAAAACCAACGTTAGAGGCCTTCACCTGTCAGGTTGGCCCTTGGTGTCTGGCAAGGAGACAGAAAAAGAAAAATACAAGCCTCGCTCCATGCCCAGATGTGCGGTGAGGTCACCGCTGCCCCTGTGGTGATAAGGGGGCCCTTTCCCACTCCCTCCACAGCCGGAAATTAATGTATGGAGAAAAAGAAAAAACAAAAATCTTGCTGGGCCTTCGGCTGGAGGGGCGAGCAGCAGTCAGACTTGCGGCCAACTGCTTCACCCAGGTATAGCCATACTGAGGAGCTCGAAAGGGAAAGGATAATAATAATAATAATAATAATAATAATAATAATAATAATAATAATAATAATAATAATAATAATAATAATAATAATAATAATAATAATAATAATAATAATAATAATAATAATAATAATAATAATAATTCTGAATAGAACCAAAAACGTACAATTATTAATGGAAGATAGATGATGAAAAAGGCACTTAGTCAATGGCTGTGACTGAGTCAAAAGAGGGGGAATCTAGGCCTAGAGCCACCTTTTATACTTTTCCAGACTCAGTCATAATTGGCTAGAAGGCTGTGCCAATACCCAATCTTGGCGGCTAGCTCCACCCACTATGGAGAATGAATATTTTTACAAGGCATCATTTTAGGAATACAAGTTGTCCTCAAATTACAACCATTTGGTTAGTGAATGTTCAAAGTTACAACTGCACTGAAAAAAGTTAATTATGACTGTTTTCTACACTTATGATTGATGCAGCATCTTCATGGTCATGTGATCAAAATCTGACTGCTTGGTAATTGGTTCATATTTATGACAGTTTCAGTGTCCCGGAATCATGTGATCACCATATGAAACTTTTTGACTAGCAAAATCAATGGGGAAGCCAAATTCACTTAACAGCCGTGTTACTAACTTAACAACTGTAGTGATTCAATTAAAAAATGTGGCAAGAAAGTTTGTAAAATGGGTAAAATTCACTTAACAATTGTCTTGCTTAGTAAAGAAATCTTGGGCTCAATTGTGTTCTTAAGTCAAGGATTACCTGTATTATGTAAACATTGATTAATGCCATTTTGCAGAATATATTCATAAGAAAAAAAATCTGTTTCATTTGACTTATAAAAAGTGGGCCCTTTAATAATTATGTGTTTAAATATCATTTTTATTTAAGCCAAGGTGAGCCGAGGTGGCGCAGTGGTTAAAGTGCAGCACTGCAGGCTACTGCAGGCTACTTCAGCTGACTGCTAGTTCAGCAGTTCAGCTGTTCAAATCTCACTGGCTCAAGGTTGACTCAGCCTACCATCCTTCTGAGGTAGGTAAAATGAGAACCCAGTTTAAGTGCTATTGCTATTTAGAAAAAAAATGGGATGACTTTTTCTTGTAGTAATTGATACTAGCAGTGGTATGACCACATGCAGCATTGAGTTTATATTACATTATTTAATCTATTCCAATAAGAATTGAGATACTACAAAACAATAAAATTTAGAACAATTCCAACATGTAATTTAAAAAAATATCTTGTTACAAAGTATTTAAATGTCACTATATATCCACTAAATTAAACTCCAACATATGAGCCTACCATGCTTCTTATGAATGAGAATTACATGTAAGTGGGATAATATTCTGAAGTATTAAAGATTGTAGAATTTGATTAAAATTCTCAGCCATAATTATCTGCTCTACAAAGTAAAAAGATTTTTTCAAACATTACTGTAATATATCTGGAAAATCTTAGTAGGACCATATTAATGAATAAATGCAATATATTTACTAAAACATAATCACCAATATTTAAAAATATGCTTATGAATCACTTATTTCTTAATCCAGCATAAATGATGAGTACTTATTAATCAAAATTATTTCATCTGAAACATATTTTGATCTTCCATTTATATATACCAACCTTGTACTCTTGTAACAGATTGTTGCAAATAAAGCGATTTTAAGTTTTAGGTTGTCCTTTCAGAGGGACAGTTAAGTCTTTTAGTGTTCCATGAACCTAACAGATACATTATATTGAGCTAACTTTCATAAAGAATATTAAGATATTCATGAACTGGGAAAGCCATGTTAACAAGGTCAGCCAATGAATAGGCATAGCAACTAAGTCAGCCAATGGGAGCTAACCACTTCTGAGTCTGTGCAGAGAATCGAAACTGAAAACATAAGCTTAAGGCTGAGCGTGGCTCAGTCCACACACTGCATTCTGTACTCTCAGCCCACTCTGTGCTTGTCTGCTCTGCTGAAATGAAATTAACTCTCCTGCTTGTGTTTACTTGAAGAAATAATCTATGTGTGGTATTGTATCTCTCTCTCTCTCTCTCTCTCTCTCTCTCTCTCTCTCTCTCTCTCTCTCTCTCTTTCTCTCTCTCTCTCTCTCTCTCTCTCTCTCTCTCTCTCTCTCTCTATATATATATATATATATATATATATATATATAAATATAAATATAAATATATATATATATATATATATATATATATATATATATATATATATATATATATATATATATATATATATATATATATATATATATATATATATATATATATGTTTGTGTGTGTGTGTGTGTGTGTGTCTTGGCGACCTTTTGATGAAGTCTCATTCATCATCATCAGGCATCATCATATATATAATGTTTATAAAGAAATTAATGAATCCAGCTGAATCAGTTATCTGTGTGTGCTTCTGGTTTTGATTTTTGTAACAAACTCTGAGAGAGAGGGGGGGCAGGCAGGCAGGCAGACAGGCAGACAGACAGACCTATAATCTTGGTTGACATAAATGTAAAAATGAAAGAACATGAAAAACAACTTTAAAGTAACAAAAAAAATCAAGACAAAACTGGGCAAAACCCAAAAACCAAAAATAAGTAAAAAACTAAACTAACAGCATCCTATGACTTCCAGATGATCACCTTTGTTAACCATTATATCAAGTTATGCCAATGAACCAACATGGTAGAAAATAACAACATATCCTTTGTCTTGAAAATAAAGAAAGAAGAAGTCTAGAATTTATATCCTGAAATATAGATTATGCAATGGTTGCTGAACCCATATACAATGGACTTGTCTTCTATTGAATATAGCTTCACTTTTATTTTCAATAAAGGCACAATCTACAATTGTATTTATGAACCTTCCATTGAGAAGCTAGTTCTTGAATAAGTACTTAAGCCTCTAAAGAACCTAGATTAGAGTTATATCAGAAGCAAATTTTCTGAATATGCTCTAGTACAGGGGTGACAAACTCAAGGCCCACAGACCGGATATGGCCTGCAGGTGCTTAGATCTGGCCTGCGGGACCACCCTGAAAACAGCAAAGGACTGACCCACGGTTACTCTGCCAGTGAAAACTGAGCTCGGGAGGGCCATGCATGGCCCTCCCGAGCTCCATTTTTGGCTGCAAGGGCCTCCTGCAGCACCTGCCAGTGAAAAACGGAGCTTGGGAGGGCAGTGCACAGTCCTCCCGAGCTCCATTTTCACTGGCAGAGCACTGCAGGAGGCTGTTGCGACTGAAAATGGAGCCTGGAAGGGGTGCCCCCAACATGAGTGATGTCGAACTGGCCATGCCCACCCCAGCCAAGCCCACCCCAACCCCCCGAAGTCAAACACAACCCTGATGAGGCCCTCAATGAAATCGAGTTTGATACCCCTTCTCTAGTAGTAGTACGTCTGAAGGTCCAAATCCAGCAACTGGAGGGCTTTTGAATTCCAGCATCTGTTCTATAAGCAAGTACAAAAGCAAATAAAATTCAAACAGCAAGATGGAAGGCTGAATGAAAATTTCCCCAGATTCCAGTTCTGTATTTGAAATATTTCATAATCATCAGTAGAACTATATTCTTATATAAAACATATGCGTTCTGCTTTCTCCTGCTAATCATTTTAGAATAATCACAAATAATTTATATTCTGTAAGTGGTTGATTTATAGACCCCTGGGTCTAATTGGATCTGCTGATTTTGACTAAAATCCCATTCTGTCAACAGCTCAGCAGTAGTACCATACTAAAACTCTAATTAATCTAGCAATAATGTGAATCTGCCAGTCCTATTTTTTTAAAAAAGCAATAAATCTCTCAGCAAAGTTATACTTTTCAGCAATCTTGGATTGAACAAGGATGTAGGTCAAAAGCCTGTAATTACATTGACTGACTTTCTTATATATGTTTCATTCCCCCCCCCCGAAAATTTTAGTTTATTCAAAAAAGATTAAAATGCAATTTTAATCTTATATATGTTTGATGAAGCTGGGGTTACTGACAGTCCAGGATGATAAGATTATCAGACTGCTTATGATTTGGGGCCTGTTGTCAGAAAATCCAAAAGCTTGATTTGGTTTGATTTTGATTTACTGTACTTTTGATTTACTTTTTTGTATTCGTATTCTTAGCTGAACTCTTAGGTCTGTGATGGCAAACCTATGGCACACGTGCCACAGGTGGCACATGGAGCCATATCTGAGGGCACACAGGCATTGCCTTATGTAAGCTCCAGCGTGCATGTGCGCGCTGGTCAGCTGATTTTCGGCCTTCCAGAGGGCAGGGGGAGGCAGTTTTCACCCTCCCCAGGCTTCAGGAAAGCCTTCGGAGCCTGTGGATGGTGAAAAACGACCCAATGGGCCTACCAGAAGTTTGGAAACAAACTTCCGGTAGGCCCGTTGGGCCGTTTTTCGCCCTCCACAGGCTTCAGGAGGCCTGCGTGCATCTGCAGGCCTCTGTGCATACGCGGGGGGGGGGCACCATGGGAAGGGGTTGTGCATGCATGCGCGAGGGGGAAGGCATTGCATTATGGGTGTGGGCACATATGTGCATGTTACCGCACCGCACACACCCTTTTGGCACCCGAGCAAAAAAGGTTCACCATCACTGTCTTAGGTTAACAGCAGTGATTTTTGGCCTCTGACTTCCTAATCTTTCAGAAGGTCCTGAAAGATTCCAACTCACCAAACATCCATGGTCTACCGCTGCAAGCTTCTTGATCTGTCCCAAGACTACACCTTGAAACTAGAATTCCTATTAAACATTGTAACTACATTAGAAACTGAATCTGCTACTGCCAATAAAATAATAATCCAGGGATGCTATTAATAATCTTTTTTTAGTTTGGAATATTTTTCCTCCCCTATGCCAACAGTCTTTTATATAATGTAATTATTTTGCTAAAGGTGAGTTCTCCAGAGAAAAACCACTCACCATTTTCAGGTGATAGCATTCAGATTATGAGGAACAAGGATAAGCAGGTAAGCGGATGACGTAATATAAGAATTGTATGCTGACAATCAGTAAGCATAATAGATATAAATATTCTCAGGTCTGTGCAGCAATATTGTTCAGAATACTGAAGCATTTACTATATGTAACACAACGGTTTTTGGATGATACCAATGGGAAATAAATGTTATTTTTCACTGTATTATTTCACTTCCGGAAAGGAGAAAATAACATTTTTTGATTCAGCATAAAAATTTAATAACAAGTAGGAGGTTCTGTTTACAACTTCAACCAGATATGTGCTTACAGAACATACACATAGGATATGATAACCATGGTTCCCCTGATGCTTGGTCCCACCATACAAATTATCTAGCATTTATCTGAACACATCTGAATTAGTTTATATTATCACATCAGTCAAATCCTAGAAAATGAGATATTTCTGAAAATAAGAAGCGAGAAAGAGGATTGGAGAGAAATTCTGAGAAGAGAAACGTGAAAATTCATTAACAAGATTTAACTGGTAACTATATTATAAGTGTTCCATTAATCAGCCAAAGCTCTAGGGGTTAAAAGAGTCAACTGAAAAAACATACCAAATCTGTACTCAAGTTTAAACATATTTACAGGACAAGAAATGAACGCACATATATTTGGAATGATTGACTGAAAAGCTAGAGGTATTTGTACCCTTGAGAATCTTTTTCCCAGTCTAAAATTTTTGCTAATGATGTACACTGAACCTATGAAGAAGAGATGTTGCTTAATTAGTTAATGTTTGTAATGTAAATGTTGATAAATTAGTTAATAGGCTAGATTCTCTCCCAGCAGAGAGATGTTGAAGTGGAAATCCTCAGGGATTTGGGAGTGGAACAGGCTGATGATTGCAAATGGAAAGGAGAGCTTGCTGAGGGATTTTTTTTTTGGGGGGGGGGATGTGCTGTTGGATGTGAACATCATTGTGGTATCATCTGAATGGCCACAGACTCTAGAGATTGGAAAGTGGAGATTGCATTTCAAGTACAGGTAGTCCTCGACTTATTGCCACAATTGAGACCACAACTTCTGTTGATAAGCAAGGTGGTTGTTAAGTGAACCACAGAATCATTCATCAAATCTGGCTTCACCATTCAAGCCAGCTGGGAAGATGGCAAATGGAAATTACATGACATGCTGCAGCTTTTATAAATGTAAATGCTGGTCATAATTACATGCCAGTTACCAAGCACCCAAAGCATTTGATCAAATCTCTGTGGGGATGCTACGGGTGCAAGGACCAGTTGTAAGTCACTTTTTCCAGTGCCATTGTAACTGAATGGTTGCTAAACAAACAAAGAGTGCAGAGAAGAGCAACCAAGATGATTAGGGGACTGGAGGCTAAAACATAGGATGAATGGTTGCAGGAACTGGGCATGGCTAGTCTAGTGAAGAGAAGGACCAGGGGAGACATGATAGCAGTGTTCCAATATTTGAGGGGCTGCCACAGAGAGGAGGAGGTCAAGCTATTTTCCAAAGCACCTGCAGGCCAGACAAGGAATAATGGATGGAAACTGAACAAGGAGAGATTCAACCTGGAAATAAGGAGAAATTTTCTGACAGCGAGAGCGATCAACCAGTGGAACAGCTTGCCTTCAGAAGTTGTGGGAGCTTCATCACTGGAAGCTTTCAAGAAGAGCCTGGACTACCATTCATCAAAAATGGTGTAGGGTCTGCTTGGGTGTGGGGTTGGACTAGATGACCTACAAGGTCCCTTCCAATTCTGTTAATCTGTTTAAAAAAATCTGTTAAAAGTTGAGGACTATCGGTACCTGCAATTCCCCATCCCTCTATGTTTATTCTTACAACAGGAAATAGATTAGGATAACAACACATTTATTCCAGTAAATTTTGCAGCAGAATAAAATTTGAATGCCAGTCCTATTTCTTCCCTGGTGGTTTAGCAACTCAATAGCTTTCAGGTTGACCCCAAATTTTCTTTTGAGCCTTCTTTGCCAGAGGCTGTAACTAGGCTTTCAATTTTTTTTTAAAAAAAGAAGGAAATCGGAAGAAGAAAATTGCAAATCATGTTCTTATTCATGCCAATAAAAATGACATAATTGTGCCCATGAAGTCACCAGAAGTTGAACCCAATTAGTGGCTATCTTTTCTTTACAGTACAAAGGTTCCCTCCCACCAAATCCAACACTCTTTGAACTGTATCTTGCTGATGGGATTCCTGGAAAGAACACAAAGGATTGCATGCATGACTGTCTCATTTTAAAGTGTGTGAATAAACTAATGAAGTGACATAATAGGTAAAATATATGCCATAATGAATACTGTTTTTGTTGCAGCAGGCTAACATGCAGTTCCTTCTGAATTGGTTTCCCTTCAGTCATACTTGACTCATCTGTTAAATGAAACTGACAATCCAAATTGGAGAAGATAAGGACGGACTAAACAAGCAGTGGAGCCATTGCCTTCATCAGCTGTGTTTGTGGCTGTGTGTGTGTGTGTGGGGGAGTCCCTAAATGCATAGAAAATTCTCAGTTTGCATGCAGACCAAATTTGCTATGTTGAAAACATATTGAGGTCATCTGTTAGATAAGCCATGATTTGTGTACAGGTAGTCCTTACTACCATTCATTCTGCAATTATTCAAAGTTACAATATCAATGAAAAAAGTTACTTAAAAGGACCAGATACTTATTGGTCCTTGTACTTATGACCTGTAGGAAGTTAACACCCACCCGTCTCGTAGAAAAATGAGATATTTTAGAAATATTAAAAAGGCAGAATATTATATTTCCCTGGATGACAAATGGAGAAACATGTTTTTTAGACAGGAAGCAGACTCACTCTTAATAGCCCCCACCCTCCTCAATAGCCCACAGCAGATGTCAGCACTTAAGAGATAAAGAGATAGCTAGGTCTATTCATAGGCAAATTCCCTCACCCAAGATCCAACAAAGGTAGGATTTGCCCAGGGGTGGGTTCTTACTTACCTCGCCGCCAGTTTGCTTCCTCCTGTGCTGCATGGCTGCGCGTGCATTGCACGCTGTGTGGCTGTGCCACACAGAAGTGTGTGTGCTTTGCACGCGTGTGCATACTCAGTGCCAAAAACTCAGCTGCTGTGCATGTACAGAAGCAAAAACAAGCAAAAAATAGGGGAGAAAACTGAAAACAAGATGGCGGCACATGCACAGTGCTGGAAACTTGGCTTCTGTGCATGCGCAGAAGCAAAAACAAGCAAAAAAATAGCAAAAAAAGCTGAAAATAAGATGGCGGCGCATGCATGCGCAGAAGCAAAAACCAGCAAAAAATTTAAAAATTCAAAAAAACAAACAAAAAAAAACAAACAAAAAAAGATGGCAGCGTCCACGGACCAGTACCGACAGAACCGGCTCCATGACGTCATCACCGGTTTACTACTGGTTCTATAGAACCAGTGCAAACCGGGGGGAACCCACCTCTGGATTAGCCCTCTACCCATCTAGCAACAGAACTCACCACATGGCACCTGGGAAGATTACATCACCCAGCAAGGCTCAACCAAGCTTGGGACTCAAAACACAACCTACAAATTTACTCCTCGATAGACCCATGGGAGTATGACAATCAAAATGCAAGCTCAAATTCAAAAGCCAAGAGAGGGCATAAAACCCAGGTATTTTCAGCATCTCTTCTCTTTTTCTTCACCCAAGATCTTCAAGGCATGTGATCATGTTCATCAATAAACCTTCTTTCTAAGCAACTTCCATGAATCCAGTGTCTTTCCCCCCACTTGGAACTGAACCCAGATGGACATTTCTTCCAACAGACCATCATAGCAACTTCAGGATCACATGCTCAAAATTTGGGTGCTTGGCAACCAAGATGTATTTACAATGGTTGCAGCATTCTGGAGTCATGTGATTGTCATTTGTGACTTTTCCAATTGGCTTCGGACAAGCAATGTTAATGAAGGAAATAAGATTTGCTTAACAACCACATAATTCACTTAACAACTGCAGTGATTTGCTTAACAATTGTGCAAAAAGGGTTGTAAAATCAGGTGTGACTCACTTAACAACTACATTGTTTAGCAACAGAAGTTAGGGTCTAATGTATCTATGGTTCCTTAATTGACTTGGCCGGTTTCAACCAGGATGGTAAACAATGAAATAACTTTTAAAACCAAAATTGTTAATCAAATAAAACAAATTGTTTGGTTTAATACATTATATGACACAGGTTATTGAAATGTAGCCTGAATATTTCTGCCTTGTATACAATAAAATGACTAGGTGACTGCCACAAATGGACCATGATAGGAACACTGATTAGCTTTGAGAAATACTATATCCATGTGCAGGAAAATATATGTTTTTGTTGTAGTTGAAAAATCTTTTTCTTTACAATTGGCTTTCCCTCTAGGGGCTTTAAGACAGTATTGTATTATATCTTTCACCTTTCAAAGTCTTGCAGTCATAGAGTGTCTGCCTTCACATAATGTACTTATCTTGGTTATTGAATTAATCTGTTTTTCTGGGTTTGCAAAATACATTGAATCATAAACTAACCAAGGGTTTTAGTCTATAAATTGGACTAAGAAGAAAGAAAGAAAGAAAGAAAGAAAGAAAGAAAGAAAGAAAGAAAGAAAGAAAGAAAGAAAGAAAGAAAGAAAGAAAGAAAGAAAGAGAAAGAAAGAAAGAAAGAAAGATTAGATAGATAGATAGATAGATAGATAGATAGATAGATAGATTTATTTATTTATTTATTTATTTGTTTATTTGTTTATTTGTTTATTTATTTATTAAAATTAAGCTTGGTTTTAAATCTTAACAGGATATAAGAATGGCATATTTGATCAGTTATTGTCAGACATTGGACTTTGAAGTTTTCTTTGGAATAACCAACACAGTTGGTGCCCAGTGAATTTCATGCTGAAGGGAGATATGAAGCACACAGCTTGGCAATAAACAACATGTTGTTGTAGAAGGAATATATTTTAATAAGAAAAAAAAAAACAAGTAAGGACAATTATGCACTTGCTAGTCAAATCAGGAGGAGGATAATAACAGTAATAAGGAAAGATGCTGCCATGAATAGCTTCATCCCAGTTAGTCTACCATTAGGTCAATGTTTCTCAGCCTTAGAAACTTTAAGATATATGGTCTTCAAGATATGCAGCTGGAAGAATTCTTGGAGTTCTAGTCCACTTGTCTTAAAGTTGCTAAAATTGAGATTAGATAAAGTCTTCACTTTAAAGCATTCACCTCAGCTGCCTGTAGGCTACCATGAAAAGCAGTAAAATGTTCTTTGTTCAATTCCAAATCTACAGTATCTTTCGCTGGCTGATTGGCCCAAACTCCTCTACTGAGTTTTCATTGCAGCAGATATATTCAAATTTCTCAAGTCCTAGTCCAATGCTTTGACCATCAACTTTCTGCATTTTCTAAAGTTTTCTTTTTCTTCCTCAACTGGCTTTACACACAAGCCTTTTGACATTAGTGAAATCTTACATTGAGATAATATTACCTATCTTTACCACTTTTTTCCTGGAAGCTGAGACATGGTGGTAGGGGGTGGGAGAGCTACATTCTTAGTATATATGGAATTTGGGATCCAGTTTCATAGCAGTTTCATGCGAACATGCTAACTTCACTACTAACATGGACAGCCTCCTGCCCACACCCTCTTATCTTTCTTGGTGACCTCAATTTACCTTTTATTAATTGGACCCTAAAAGAATGTACAACTGAACCTATACATGCAACCCTGTACAATGCTGTTACTACTCTGGGACTGGATCAATTAGTAACAAACAACACTAAACTCAACAACTGTCTTGATTTCATCTTCTGTAACAGTTTAAATTCAATTTATGGTCTACAAATAAAAGAACACTTTTCCAACAGTGTCTACAGCATGATTGACTTTTGTCTCAATATATGTCCTTGCAAAGAGGGTCAAAACTTTCCTCTCGGTAGTGGGAGAAGCAGTGTCATGAGTCGGTCATTCATTCCCTTGGGAAGACTGGCAAGTTTGCAGACAAGATTATTTTTAACAGCAAAGCCAACTCCAGATTCATGGGGTTCATTATTGCTGCGTCCACACCAGAAGAATATATAACCATCTCCTGTTTCTGTGAGCTGGCCTTCATTGGCTAGACGCATTTCACACAATATTGATGTTCAATCTTGTGAGCTCTCTGGAGACCAGGGCTGTTCTTCTTTCTGGTCGATTTGCTAAGGGGTTGTCTTGAAGCGTACGTACATTCCATGTGCCAATGGTGAATGGTGTCACCTTACGTTTCCTTTGAAATTTTGTTATTCAACCGCATGAAATGGGATCCCCTCCAACCACAGCAAGCAACAATGCAATATAAAGCAACAATGTTTAGGGCACCTTTTCTAGCCCCTTCCTCTTACTATGGAGGTGAGCAGTGTGGTCCTAAAAAGGGCTGCTCAGTCACTCAGGTAGATGCCGAATTCAGCTGTTGCTTTGGTCAGCAAGAAATTGACCATTAGACCTGAGTCACCTGTGTGCAGGTCCGCAACCACAGCTCTCAGTGTATCCACACCTGTTGCTTTGTTGCTTGCCCATCACCAGAGGACTTTTCATGGGAATCGGGGGGGATGTCAAGACTTGCGCGTGAATTGGATTAAAGTGAGGGAGAGGTGCGCATAGTCAGCCTCATTCGTTCTTCCCAGATTCCATCTTGCTCCAATAGCAGGATAAGAGTCGAGACAGTTGGAGATGGGCTGGGCGCAGTGGTTGACCAGGGCGTCTTTCATGTCTTGCCGTGTTCTTAGCATACCACATCACTTGCAGAGACCGCCTTCATGACCGTTGTCCTATTCTAGTAGATTTCATCCGCTCAGTCCGCCAGAGTCTGTCTTCACAAGCTCGGGATAGACAAGTCCCTATCTCACCGAAGGTCAATGACCCAATGGCTACTCTCAACCTGGTTTGGCCTGCCTGTCAAAGCTGTTGCCGGGTGTGGCCGCTGCGCATGCTACAGCTGCTAGGAGCCACAGATGAGAGCTGGGTGACAGATGGGGACCAAAGGTGAACGAGCTGCCCTAAAAGCTGCCCTAAAATGAGCTGCCGTAAAAGGACACAACATGCCCCTACACCAGAGGTGCTACCACTCCCTGAGCACCCCATACACCCCCTGTTTTCTAGTACATGTTTGACAAACTAAATAAATAAATAAAAATAAAAGAAAGGGATAATAGGGGTCCTCATTTAATGCTTCTGGTTGAACCATCCAATTCCACCTTTCTTATCTCCATGGAAGAAACTAGATCAAATAAGAGCTAATTCTGATGACGAAGTATGTCCTCTCACCCTCTCACTCTTGTAAATAAAGAGACTGAATAAATAGGAAAATCAAATATTTGAAAGGGCCAGATGGAAATGAGTCTCTTGGCAAGTCTGGTCCACAAGAGGATTGTAATCTGTCTATACCATAATCTAGAAGATTTGCCATGATAACTACTGAAAAAAACCATGAGATTAAATTATATCAAAAGGTTTTAATTATGATAAATGGGTGAAAACAAGGGAATTCACTCATTATGGAAATAGCATTGTGTTCCCCCAAATCATGCTAGAAACCTTTAAATTAACAAACATCTAATTAAGAGGAAAAGTTAAGAAAATGCCTGTGAAGGCCATTCAGAGGAGCATGATTACCAAAATAAATAGTTTTATTTTTTCCAAAATGGAAATTAAGTGGTTTGAATTACACAAACCCTTCACCCTGTTTTTATTGTTTGGCCTGACTACATCAACTCTTCAGAGAAGCTGTTGATTCTCTGGTTGATTCTAATTATAAAACTTATCCTTCCTCTAACTTACTTGTGTAGTAAGTAAGTAAGTAAGTAAGTAAGTAAGTTCTGAGCAGGAAGAAATAGTAAATTGAGTAAGATACTTTCTACATCAGTTCTTTCTGATGTTGAAAGTTATCATAAAGCTGAATGCTACAAAGAAAATGCCCACTGAGTTTTTCAAACTTAGGGAGGTGGACATCTATACAATTATTGTGTCAGGTAAGGCGAAAAGCTAGATTTCCAGTGGAAATATAAAGCTAACAAATATCTCCTTCAAATTAAGCTGGCAATTTCACTGACACAAGTGTGCATTTCCCCCCTCAAAAGTTTAAAAGTTATTCGATTAGCTAATGCTGGCCTCTTTGATGTATGATATGCTTTATGAAGTGCTTCCTAGATTTGTGGAATATTTTTACTGGGAGAGACGACTATGCTCTACAATGGTTCGGCAAATCTGAGCTCATGGTCTATTGCAGTGATGGCGAACCTATGGCACGTGTGCCACAGGTGGCACGCAGAGCCATATCTGAGGGCACTCAAGGCTTTGCCCTATGTCAACTCCAGTGCGCATGTGCATGCTGGCCAGCCGATTTTTGGCCTTCTGGAGGGCAGGGGGAGGCAATTTTCACCCGTTTGGCTGTTTTTCGTCCTCCCAGGTTTCCCTGGGGCCTGTGGATGGCATAAAACAGCCCAACAGGCCAACCAGAAGTTCAGAAATGTGGGGGCAGTGTGGGGGGTTGTGTGTGCATGCACGAGGGGAGGCCATTGCATTATAAGTGTGGGCACATGCCATCGTGCCATTGTGCCATTGCGCCATCGTGCCATCGTGCCATCGTGCCATCGTGCCATTGCACCATTGTGCCATCGCACCATTGCGCCATCGCATGTGCGCATGCACTTTTGGCACCCGAGCAAAAAAAGGTTTGCCATCACTGGTCTATAGTATGTCAATTGATGTAATTATACAATTCAGATCAGTTTACATGTATTAAATCCATCCAGGGCAATTGACAAGAAATAGTAAATGCCTATAAATAATATGATAAGATGCACCACAGGCATATTTTGTTTATTTATGATCCGGATTATGCATAACGTATCATAGTTACATACTTGGCTTTTTTGATATTCTTAACACACATTCTGGAAAAAAAAATACATTGAATTGGTAAGTAATGTTTTTTTACTTTCTGATTTAGAAAGTTACATATGGAAATGAGAGGAAAATACTTCAAGGGCTTGCAATTATTCAAGGTTATATTTCAGTGCAAATCTACACAACAAATATCCACTGTTGGTAGTTTTGGTTTCCATAGCATTTTTCCCTCCCGTGTGGTTGTACTGCTCATTTTATTACAGCTGTCACAGTTTGTTCTGCATCCAATATGATTTAGATCCCCAATGAATTTAACCCCCCAAAACAAATTTCCTGTAAAAGGGATATTTAGGATCTCTGTTTCATATACAGCACATTACCTGCTAATTATAAATTGTTCCATTCTCAAAAAGACCGTGACATGAAAACTAAGTAGTTTCCTAATATTTGTTCTTGCCACTTGCAAACTTTAGACCATGTGAATCTGATGGCATATTTATTGTGAATAGCCACCTACCATTTATACATCTGATAATCAATATATACTAAATAATAACTAACAATAAACAATATCAGATTGGACAAATAGCAAAAGGTCATTGCTTATAATTCATTTTATACCTGTCAGCAACTTTCCTAGGCTCAATTTAATCAAATATTGTTCTAACGCTTTAATCCTTGAGGGATTTTATTCAAACAACCCCTTTTTATTTATTTATTTTTGACCTGTTATCTCTTTCTGATTTTAATAGGTTGGTTAATTAATTCATTAAAATAAATAACACTGATTATTAACAGCGGCAATCATTTGATATTTCTACTGATTAATCCATCTATTAATTGAGAGCTTTTTATTTTAATTACATAACAGAGGAAAACAACTTAGCATTTCAGGACATGAAAATGAGAAGGATCCAAATTTAGACATAGTAAAGTCTCACTGATTTCATGAATTAATTATAACCATTTTAAGTCCTAGTTATGAACTGACCCAAGGCATATATAACATGTTTTTAACACAGTTGTCCCATTGAAAGATTTCCTCTGTATGTGGAGTTTGCCATCCTTGATCAGAATCTTTGTCCATCTAATACAATTTTGTGTGTTACAGGGATTGACAACGTGACGCCCAAGATGTGATGTTCACAAGTAACCCAAGCTGCACTTGTAACACTACAATTAATTAAAAATAAACATAATTTTAAAAACTGCGATAAATCTCACAAGAGAATGAAATCTTGGAAATTGTTGAGAATTTCTGAAATCTGATAAAACATTGCATTGGAATTGTAGTGTTTGTACATAAGTTTTCACGAGGTGCTGTTGTTTCCATACAAGATTCTATGTGGATTAGGGGTAAGATTGCCTTGATCTAGTACTCTTTGCAAATCATGAAAGATTTCAGATGAGTGGGAGCATCCTAGGGGATTTATAATGTAACCCTGAGTTCAGATTATATATTTTCTTGTCTACTCCTTTATTAATTTTAAGGCCTGCTATTTCTCCACATTTCTCTAATTCTCTTAATAAAATTTGTCCTGTCTCTTTTGGTTCTTCAATAAAAAATACTAGGTCGTCTGCAAACGCTTGAATTTTATACTCTTCTTTATCCTAGTTCCTTTGATTTCTTTATTTCCTCTAATCTTCTTTAATAAGAATTCTAATGTAAAAATAAATAGCAGAGGTGATAAGGGGCATCCCTGACGGACTCCTTTTGTTATTCCAAATGGTTCATGATGTTTCCATTTATTATTATGTTCGCTTTTTGAGTAGAATATACCGTCTCTATCATTTGTTCAAATCTCTTGCCAAAGTTCATATCTTTAATCTGTCTGATCATGTATTCCCAATTTAAATTGTCAAAAGCTTTTTGCACATCCAGAAAAACAAGTGCAACTTGTTTCTCTGGATGCACTTTGTAATATTCTAATATATTTAACACTGTTCTTGTATTTTCTCTAATTTCCTTCATTGGGAGGAAACCGGATTTTGATCCGGATGTATTATATCATTTAGAATTTTCTTCATTCTTCCGACATGATATTCATGAAAATTTTATAATCCGCATTTAGAAGTGAAATTGGCCTATAGTTTTGGATTTGACTTTCATCCGTACCTGTTTTCTTAATGATTGTGATGTATGCTTCTCTCCATGACTGAGGTATTTTAGCTTCTAATAACACCTCATTATAGAGTTATATCAGTAATGGTTCTACTAGTTCTTGTGTATTTTTATAGAACTCACTTGGTATACCATCTGGCCCCTGGGTTTTATTATTTTTCTGTTTTTGAATTGCTTCCCTCAATTCATCTACTGTTATCTCTTTATTTGACATCTCTCTTTTTTCTTCTAATGTTACCCTGGGTTCTTCTTTTGAATAATCACTTTTCCCCCCAATCAATTTCTTCTTTTCTATATAGGTTCTCAAAATAGTTAATTACAATCCTCTGAATTTCTTCTTTCTTATTTTGCAAATTTCCTCTTTTGTCTTGTAGGTGGTGAATTATCCTATTTTCCTTTTCTTTTTTTAATTTATAGGCCAGCCACCTTCCCGGCTTGTTAGCATTTTCAGACAGGTGTTGGTTCATATATTTGATGTTATTTACATATTCTGCCTGTTCTATTAGGTTTAATTTGTGTTTATTCTGTGCTAACAATGCGACAGTGTGATCATCACCTGGTTTAGTTTGAAGAATTCTTTCCAATTGGCCTATTTCTTTCATTAAAATATCCTGTTGTTTCTGTTTTTCTTTTCTCCTCTTTGACATGTATGTTATTGTTACTCCTCTTGTATAAGCTTTTAGTGTATCCCACAAATTCTGTAGAGAGCTATGTTGTTTTTTATTTATATCAAGAAATATAGTCAACTCCTTTTTAATTCTCTGAAGATACTCCTCTTCCTGTAATATCTGTGGATTTATAGTCCACCTTCCATGTTTCTTTTTTTCCCCTTTCTAAGTTATCTTCAGAGGGTTATGGTCTGCCCATATATTTGGGTTGATCTCTATTTTATCTATCATTTTACTTGATTCTTTATTGGCCCATACCATGTTGAGATAAGAATTACTCTTATCAGAGGCGAAATGAATCTTTTCCTGGAACTCTGACATTGTCAAAATAAACCGCATTATAATTCTAAGGTATAAGATATTTATTTCTTTACAAAAATAATAAATCACATTCTGGCTATAAACATAGGTGTTGCTTCGTCCAGAAGCAGAGAACAAAAAGGAAAGAATCAAAAGAAAGGAATGTACACATGCGTACTAGGAACATATTAATCACGTGCTCAGGAATAAACGATTATGTTTGATAGGGATGCATCTCCCTGCATATACATGTAACAGGCAACATAAAATCACAGCCTGACATACCATATCTATTCTAGAAAAAAAATTGTGGGGATTCGAATAAAAAGTATATATTTTTTCATTAAAAATATACTATTAAATTCAATTCTTCGGTCATGTCAAAAAAAAATTTTGGTAATACATTTCTTTTCTTTTCTTTTTTGTTATCACTCCTATAATCTTTTTTTAATATTTATTATCCCATTATAGTCTCCTCCAATACATATATTCTTACAATTTATTTCAATAATTTTTTAATGGACTTTTTTGTAAAACTCATTTTGTTTTTTGTTTGGGGCGTATATGTTAACCAATAGTATTTCTATTCCCCCTATTATTATTTCCAACATTAATACCCTTCCTTTCAAATCTGCATAAATTAATTTCACTTTTATTCCATTTTTCACATATGTCACCACTCCTCTCTTTTTCTTTTCGGCCAATGCCACAAACAATTCTCCTAATTTCTTATGTTCCAGGTATTTTTGATCTTATTTTATATATATATATATATATATATATATATATATATATATATATATATATATATATATATATATATATATATATATATATATATATATATATATATATATATATATATATATATATATATATATATATATATATATATATATATATATATATATATATATATATATATATATATATGTAGGTCTTTGGGTATTCGTGTTTTCTCCCGCGTGAAATTGGAAGTGTCTTTGCGACGTTTCGATGAAGTCTCATTCATCATCTTCAGGCTGGTGTCTTCTGCTTCCTGCTTCTAGGAGCAATGTGAGATTGCTGCTGTTTCTTCCTTTTAACTGCCAGTGGAGGTTTGAACTGATAGGATGGGAGCTTGGCTGTGTTCTGATTGGTTGGAGGTGTGTTCTGATTGGTTGGGGGCTTGGCTGTGCTCTGATTGGCTGGGGGGTTTGCTGTGCTCTGATTGGCTGGGAGTGTTCTTAGGTTAGTCTGACTTGCAGGGGCATTTGAGCTGGTGAGCTGCATTGCTGCTGTTTGGCTTCTGGTTCTTGGTTGTACCACATCTTCATGGAGGGTGTCAGTTTGCTTCATGTATGGATTGGAGGGGTTTAAAGTGGCTAATGATGCAGCTGTAGTATGGCTTCTGGTTTGTGGTCGTGCCTCATTGGTGTGGGTTTGGGTTTGCTTATTGCGTGGATGTGTGGTGGTGACATCCTGTGTGGTTTTCGTGAGTGTGGGTCTGGTGTCATTCTTTGTGTTAGGGACTCGTTTGTCAATAAGGGCGGGTTTCCAAATGGCTGGTAGGCGGGAGGTGTCATCTCGTTTATTCATGCTGTGTGGGCGTTTTTCTATCTCAATGGCTTCTCTGATTATTCTGTTGTTAAAGTGTTCAATTTTGGCGATAGTTCTGGTCTTTTTAAAGTCGATTTCATGTCCTGTGGCTTTGAAATGTTGGACCAGGGAAGAAGTTGGTTCCTCCTTTTTGACTGTGTTCTTGTGTTCTTCAATGCGTGCACTTATTCTTCTGTTGGTTTGTCCAATGTATGTGGTGGGGCAGGCGGTGCATGGAATTTCATATACTCCTTGATTTTCTAACACAATTTTGTCTTTGGGGTTTCTTAGGATGGTGGATATTTTTCGGTTTGTGCAGAATGCTGTCTTGATGTTGTGTTTGTGGAGGATCTTGCTGATTCTGTCTGTGGTGCCTTTTATGTATGGGAGGAGGGCTTTGCCGTTTTCTTGTTCTCTGTCTTGGATTTTAGTGGGGGTTTCTTTTTGGATTAGGTTGGTGATCTTATTTCTTTGGAATCCATTGGATACTAGTACGTTAGTGAGAGTATTTAGTTCAGTTTTTAGGTGTTGTTCTTCAGCTAGGCGTTTTGTTCTGGAGATGAGTGTCTTGGCTACAGAGTTGATCTGTGCTGGGTGGTGGTGTGAGAGTGCGTGCAGATAGCGGTTAGTGTGGGTTTTCTTCTGGTAGATGGTGTGTCCTAGGGAGCCATTGGATTTCTTGTAGACTAAGACATCCAGGAAGGGAAGTTGGTTGTTAGCTTCTGTTTCCATGGTGAACTGTATTTTGGGGTGTAGGCTGTTGAGGTGTATGAGGAAGTTGTCCAGTTTTTCTTTCCCGTGTGGCCAGATTATGAAGGTGTCAGATGACCTCAGAAAACATATATATATATATATATATATATATATATA
Organism: Diadophis punctatus similis; assembly: GCA_023053685.1. NCBI lineage: Eukaryota > Metazoa > Chordata > Lepidosauria > Squamata > Dipsadidae > Diadophis > Diadophis punctatus. The sequence continues at coordinate 35,473,051 of JALIGW010000007.1, read as the reverse complement.
TATATATATATATATATATATATATATATATATATATATATATATATATATATATATATATATATATATATATATATATATATATATATATATATATATATATATATATATATATATATATATATATATCCTTCCATACACCAGGATGACTCGACAGAATAAACATATATAACCCTTTCCTGGTGAAGAGCTGATTGGGAATAGAACCTTGTGGCCTAGAGGTTAATCTTCTGACTTTCAAGCAGACTGCCCAGGTTCAATTCCCACTACGGGTATGGCTATCTGACGAGAGCAAAATAGCTCGAAATAGATCTATAATAGTCTCCCTTTATTTTCATTTATCAGCAAAAATGTTACACAGACACACACACATATATATTTGTTTTACAAAATCATTCAATCCATTTACATTTATAGACTCTCTCCATTTGTCTCTCCGTTTCCATTATTCCTAATTATCTGTGGTTCTTAGACTTTTCTTGTTCTGGTAACTCTTTGTGTCTTTACTCTACCTTTCTGTTCTTGTTGCTCCTCTGTTGTTACTTTACCCCTTTCTTCTTCTTCGACTCCTTCTTCTTGACTCTGATCTTCTAGGCTCTCTACTTCCAATCTCTCTCTACTAGATGATTCCTCCTCCATCCCCACTATTTGTTCATACATTTCCTTCACATTTTCTACACTATCTATTTTGATTTTTTTTCCTTGCCATGTTATTAACATTTCTTCTGGAATGATCCATTTAAATAATATATTTTTCCTATTCAATATAGTGGCTAGGAATCTATAATCTTTTCTTGTTCTCTGATTCTTCTAGGGATCTGTTTGTCATTTCTTTTAGGACTCTGTCTGTTGTTCTAGTATTTTAAATATTATTTCCCAAATTACCATTTACCACTTTCTCCCAAATAATTCCTTTTTGGTTTCCAACTTTACTTCCCCACAATATGTTATTCTATCAATATCAATATGGGTTAGTCTAAAGGTCTAAAGGTATATCATATAGTTTCTATCAGTTTATAAAACACAAAACACCCCTATTTCTATTAATTACTTAATTAACTTAATCAACTAAATCAGTTCTAATAAATGAATTTCCTACTTAATATTGATATCTTAAATGCTTCTATCTTAATATTTTTTAAAATTAATACAATTAATATAAAGATAGAAATAAAGGTAGTATTGTAAATAAAGTTAGTAGTTAGTATGGAAGAAAGTTTCTTTATGTTTCTACTAGTCTCCATTTGTATTAAGACAGTCCGTTTGAGACTTATTTTGACAGGTCTATTGTTTAAGTCTTTTATCTTCCCAAATTTCCAAGTATCTTCTTTATATTATCATTTTCCGAGTCTCCACTGCCTTTAATCACTCAGGTTCAGTGTTTTTTTTTCCATTCCTCTTCTGTTGCAAAAGATTTTTCTGGTGTTTTCCCTTGAATCCGAGTCGAACACTATCATTTCTTCTTACGCCGATCTCCTCAGTCTAATTCTTTCCTTCACCACCCGTTCCGTGAGTCTTCTAATTATTTCCCCAGTCCACCTTTTCCTTTGGGTTTAGATTAACTTTATTTATAGTAATTTCTCTTACTGCAGCAAATTTCTTTTCCTCTTTATCTTCTTTCGACCTCGCACTATCACTTTCACTCTCGCTTTGAAGTTTTTAGTCTCTACTTTCCCGGCAAAGTCCTTTTAAGTGATCTCGTCTCGTCTCTTTTAATCGCCGCTTGAACACTTGTCAGAGTTTCCTTCTCTTTGCCCAAAATCTTTTGGAATTTGCTCAGCTTGTTACTTCAAATCACTGCCCATATGGAAGTCCACAATATCGGGAATGAGCACAGTCTGCTACTCATTTTTATGCTTCCCAAAGCTGGAGTGGTTGTCATGGCCTCAGATCCGCCATGTCAAAGTGACATGACAGATTGTCTTCACACCGGGTTAAGGAGAGTTTCCCTCGTTCCAGCGGGCAGTTGCTTTCCACCTTGCTGTCCCCTGGGCTTCCCCTCCATTTCACATGGTCCGCCGAACACAGCACGCCTTAGAAGGGTCCCCAGGCATGAACAATCAGTGGTTAAAGGACAGAGCTTATCCTTTCCCCACTGCACCACCTGACATCGCCACTGGAGGTCCTTTCTTGTCTACTCCTAGTGGTCACCTCTGGATTTTCTGGTATTAGGTGTTCTGAAGCTATGGCAATCACATCAGCCATTTCCCTTTCCCTATATTTTGTCTGACATGCATGATGAGCTCAGTATGATAACAGGCAGGGAAAGTGCTTTGACCTCTTTTAGCTAGTCAGCACCAGAGAAAACACTAATTAGAAGACTCAGAAATAAGGCCATTTGGAGGCCAATTTGGAGATGATAACCCTAATGGCAAAAAGACTACACTAGTTTTCATGTGCCATATTACTTTATTTCATGTAAAAAGATTAAAAGAATCAAGATAAGGGCGGAAGAGTGCATGTGTAAGGTTGTGTGAGAAGATAGCTAGGAGGGTAGCAGGGGGGGGAAGCCATTTTCTGCCTCTCACAGCTCTTTGTGTGTCTTCATATCATATTTCCACCTTAACCAACGGCAGGAGACATTAAGTGAATATAAGCACATGCTAGTAGACACAAAAGACTCCTAAATAATATCCCTCTTGAAAAGAAAAAAAAAAGAAAAAAAAACTGCTTCAGGAAAGCAATTCAAGTTACCAGGGAAAAATGTATGAAGGCTTTATGAAGTAAAGAGTGTATTAAAGAGATGCTCTTAATGTGAAGCATACTATTATAAAGAAGCTCAAATGACTTTTTTTTCCATTTAGAGAGTTTAATCAAGTTCTAGGATCTCAGCCAACCAAACAAAGTATTGGCCTTTGAGTATCTAGTTTCTCCACTTCTTACCTGTCTTTTTGTAATAGTTTGTGCACACTTAAGATGAAACAGCAAAGAGCTTTTAACCATTCATTTTAGATTAGCCTGCAACTCCTATCATCTAATGAAATGAGAGAAGAGAGGAAAAGCAAGCATTATTCACTGAAATTTGGTTTGAGGTGTTTCTTTCAGGTTTTCCTCTATCCATTATTTACATTGTCCTGGCTTAAAACATAAATTAAAAATCAACTTGAAAGGATTTGTATTTAGCTTGACAATACATTGCCCAGAGGCACAATCCTGTCTGCAACAGCGCTAAAAGGTACACATGAATTTTCAAATTTAAATGTCATTTAACTTCATAATGTTTATTTCTTTAAAAATCACTATAATCTCATGAGGTTTCAGTATTCTGGCAAGAGCCTCCCACAGTGAGATTGCTGAACCCTCATTAGATTGGGTTTTTACATTTCAGAAAGTATTTGGTACCAAACCAGGGGTGAAATGCTCCTGGTTCGGGCGTGCCTGCCAGTCATCGTAAAGCCGGAAGCGATCACAGTGCGAGGCTTTGCCCACCCACTTGGACACCACCATTTGGGTTCTTTTACCCTCTGCGATCGCTTCCAGCTCTACGACGACCGGCAGACACAATCAGGATGGAGAAGACATTTAAGCAGGATTTGATCTTATTCCTTCATAAAGAGTTGGATGATGGTAAAAAAAATAAAAACTAGAAACAATCTCTCTGACCAGCAGGGTGACCAGTCATGTCCCTGAATATCAGGTTATGGTCATAGCAATGTTAGTATATTAATGGGCTTAACCTAGAAGAAGAAGAAGCCATGGGATAAGATCTGTAAGAAAAACCCACCTGCTCTAACCTTCAGTAGCTCCTTGTGTGTGTTTCATCTCAGGAAACTAAAACATGGTCATTCCCATTGCCCAAGTTTCCCCTGTCTTTGGGGATAAACAGAAAGGCATACTTTGTTACTTTTATTTTTCAAAAACGTAGACTGTTAAGTCGGGTAAGTGAAGAGACTGGAGACAGGCTTCCTGCAACAGCTCTTTATTCCAACTATGTACAAGATCCAGCAAAAGGCCAATCTGATAGCTTGCCCTTATATAGGGAGCTGTCAGAGGGCTTTACCAATCAGCGGCTCCCATTTTCCCACTTAAACAGAGGGCCTGGTTGTAACCAGGAACTCCTGATATGTAACATAGACAACTCTATTTGGAACCTTTTTGCTAAATTGAAACTCTAAGTTGGCTGAAATGGCAAAACTGACTACTCTGGTTAAAGAAAAGAACATAAGTACTTTTGTTTCCACATGATAACTGCTTCTAAATTTTGTGCTTGATGTGGAAAAGAATGTAACTTTCACTTTGGGTTTTACAGATTAGATTGATAGATCTTTATAAAAATGATTTGTTCATATTATTATGGAAAACCAAAAAACTATGATTTGATGCTAATGCCTTATTCTACTGCAACATAGAGAGAGTTGGAATCAATGTTTCTTTTTCTTTTCTTTTCCCTACCTTTCCTCACTTCTCTTTTCCCTCTCCCTCCTCACTGCTCTTTTATTTACTTTTGCATTTTATAATACTTAATAACTTAATAAAAATTGTTTTTTAAAAAGAAACTCTTATTGCAAAAGAGTTGCACTCACTCCCATTATGACGAAGTGTTTTGAGAGATTGTTAAAGGCCTATATGGTTTCATGCCTTCCCCCTACGTTTGATTCATTACGGTTTGCCTATCAGAAGAACTGCTCTATAGATGATGCACTTTCCTGTGTACTTCATCTTAGCTTGACACACATGGAAGAGAAGAATACTCTTGTGCGAATGCTGTTTGTTGATTTTAATTCGGCATTCAGCACAACCATTCCTCAGCATTTGGTGAACAAACTGGGCCTATTAGGTTTTAATACTCCTTCATGTAATTGAATACTGGATTTCCTTATTGATAGGTCCCAGCTTGAGCGAGTTGGAAGAAAAGTTTCCAACTCCATCTCCTTGAGTACAAGTTCCCCACAAGGCTATATCTTGAGTTCACTATTGTTCATCTTGATGACCCTTGACTGCTGTGCCAAATCTGCTATGAATTATATTGTGAAGTATGCGGATGACACATACTTGGTGTCTTATCAAGCATGACAATGAAGATACTTATAGGGAAGAGGTGAAGGCTCTGGTGGACTGGTGCAGTAAAAGTAACCTGGTTCTAAATGTTAATAAAACAAAGAAGATCATTGTAGATATTAGAAAGAGCCGGCATAGTCATACTCCATTCAGTATTGAGGATGCAGCTGTAGAGATGGTCAACAATATTAAGTATCTGGGGGTGCAGATAACCAACAATCTGAACTGGTCTCTCCACATGTCATCCTTAGTGAAGCATGCAAACCAGTGTCTGAATATCCTGCGTTGGATGAGGAGAGCACATCTTTCTCCTCTCTGCCTAGCTATTTTTTTACAAAGGCACGATTGAGAATGTTTTAACAAACTGCATCACTGTTTGGTTTGGTGGAAGCAGTGCCTCAGATAGAAAGTCCATACAGAGAGTGGTAAGGACAGCTGAGAAGATTATAGGAAGCTCGCATCCTGTGATTCAGGATACTGCTTATAAGCAATAGCAATAGCAATAGCACTTTACTTATATACCGCTTCATAGTGCTTTACAGCCCTCTCTAAGCGGTTTACAGAGTTCAGCATATTGCCCCCAACAATCTGGGTCCTCATTTTACCGACCTCAGAAGGATGGAAGGCTGAGTCAACCTTGAGCCGGTGAGATTTGAACAGCTGAACTGCTGAACTAGCAGTCAGCCTGCAGTCGCAGCATTTAACCACTGCACCACTGCACCACTTCAGCCCATGCTGCTTCATGCTTAGAGCTTGAAGCATTGTTAGAGACCCCACACACCCACTTTGTAGTCTGTTTCTGTTGCTTCCCTCTGGGAGAAGGTTTCGAAGTATTTCTAGCTGGACTACCAGATTCTGTAACAGTTTGTTCCCTATGCCATCCATCTGGTAAACTCGCAAGATTCAATTTTGTCTCCATGTACATGTATGCATCCGGACTAGACTGTGTTGTTTCTCTGTGTCATATAATATATGTCGGAACATGCATAATTTTGCATTTATTTATTTATTTTGTTATGTTTATGTAGTGTACATTGGAGGCGGTAACCCTCTGAGAGCTGTATGCAATGAAATTTCATTTAAATGTATGTTGATTAGTGAACATTTAAAGTGACAAAGTTATTCTAAGTTTTCTAAGTCTAAGTTCCATTTAATGAGACCCAGATGGCTGTGATTCCCTTACCTCATTCTGCTGTGATTCCCTTACCTCATTTACCTGAAATGAGGTTAGCCTCATCACTATTAGCATTTCAGAAGGTCTTAAAAATGTGGCTTTTCCAGCAGCCTTGAGAATCCCTTGGAGAGCTTGAGCGATGGTTTATACTGTGTTTAAACAGAAGTTCTTCTCCCACAATCTTGCTTTTATTTATATTTTAAGGTTGTTGCTTTTTAACAGCTGTGACATTTTTTGTGATTATACAGCACCCAGAGTCATATTCTGTGAGACGGGCAGAATGAATGAATGAATGAATGAATGAATGAATGAATGAATGAATGAATGAATGAATGAATAAATAAATAAATAAATAAATAAATAAATAAATAAATAAATAAATAAATAAATAAATAAATAAATAAATAAATAAATAAATAAATAAATAATAAGCTTGCTTTAAACCACATATAACTGTATGGTGTTTTGGAACAAAGCCAAGAATACAAACAAATGAATTGTGAAACTAGCCCAACTCAAAATTCTCTCATGCAACCCACATCAGCACTGAAAATTAGACTTTTAAAATTAGCCATAGCACTAGTGATAGCACCTAGACTTATATCAGTGGTGGGTTGCTGCTGGTTCAGACCAGTTCTTTAGAATCGGTAGCGGAATTTACTGCCACTTGCTGAACCAGCAACGATGACCGACAGTCAACGCTCCTGAACCGGTCCTTCGGTCGCCGTGGCTTGCAAAAAAAACCCCTCTGTGTATGCACAAAGGCTTCTGCGCATGCGCAGAGGGTCATTTCCGGGTGTTTCGGCGATGAGCGATGCGAACCGGTAGGAAAGGTAAATGGAACCCCTGACTTATATACCACTTTATAGTGCTTTACAGCTCTCTCTGAGAGGTTTACAGAGTCACCATATTGGCCCCAACAATCTGGATCCTCAATTTAAAAAATAGATTCAAGTGCAGCAATGGTAGATCACTTCCTATTGTTTCAAAGATAATTTCACCAAAGTGCCACTTAATTTCCATTTGAAGGCATCTTTACTTTTTTACAAGATCGTCTTTAAGGCTTCATCATAAAAGTCAAAATGGCTGCAACTAAAAGTGATTGAGGCATCATGTATGTTATGTACATTAAAAAAATCAGGTGGAGCTTTTCTCATATTATTGTAACCATATCTTGATTTTTGTTTTATTATGTCCTGTGGACAGCCATGCCTTTTTATCATCTGTCACTCGATTCTCTGCCTTGAAGTAGCTTCCAGCTTCTCTGACAATCCTTACTTAAGGATAATTTTGTGTTAAGACATGTGTGTTTTTCAGGATGATCAGGCAAAGGAAAAATCACCAGATTTAAATATGTTAAATTTCCAGTGATTATACACAATTTAGAAATCTGACTCTGGACATCAGGATAAGGAGGTCGTGTGAATTGCTTAAGAGGATTTCTAAAAGGAAAAATTATGAGGCATAAAGTTTGATCACTGTGATAATGTTGCTATGACAGCCTCAAGTGGGTTTTGTTGCTCATTTTTATCAAGCAAGAAAAAAAATGAAATAAGGTATAGTGTGTTGTGATTTATACATTAAATCTGTACTGTACTATACATCTATACATTAACTGTAGTGACAAAATCAGATGAAGTGATGTATCTGAGAGAAAATAATTGAGTAATAGACATTGCAGTCAGCCTCATTAAACTATAGATGCGATCAATGTCCTTGAAGCAAGCAAATAAGGAATTTAAAATGGATTTTGTAGAATGAGAGCCGAGCCATGTATGAAGAAAGCTGAAAGAAGCTATTGAAAAACACTTTGTTGGAAGAAAGTTTCTTAGTATCATGAGCTTTGAGAATGAGGAATATTAAAGGATTTCCTAATATTAGCATCTCTCAAGAGCTTGAGAGCATTCATTGAGACACTATGAAGTGCATTCATATATCAGAGGTTGATGGTGACTTTTGAAGCAGAATCAGACAAGTCTAGTCTTGTTGATAAAGTTACATAAGAAAATGAAAGACTGACAGCAACAAATAGTTTTATAATAAAAGTATATCTATTTCTAGGTCTTGATTCTGAATTGCTATTATTTTCTATTAAGTCCTCTTAAAAGTTTGCAGTTATTACAGCTTGGGTAGACTGCTCTACCCATTATTTATTTAGTGTTCTTCTATGCCGCCCTACTCCCTGAGGACTTTGATAGGATTTAAAAAAAAACAACCAAAGTGTGTAAGGTAATCTAGATTGTTCTGAAGACCAGTTTCTAGTAAACTGCCTGTAGTTAATTTCTAAGCAGGTGGAGTGGGGCTGGCTGGGGTTGGTCAGTTCATGGTGCATGAAGGTACTTACTTAATATCAATTTTGGATTTTCACCTTTGCATTATTACTCCCACTACTATTTTTCATAAATGCTTTGGGTCTTTGACATATGTTTGGATTGATACTATTCACAGTGGCTTTTAGGATCTCAGTGCATTGATGTTCTTTTCAACAAATGCCGAGGACAAATTTGTAGCTTCATGGATGCAAAGTATCCATTGCCTGATTCTGCTATAGAGCTTCTCCCAGACCAATGTGCACTTGGTTTTTTTTTTTTCATAATACCAAAATGTTGGTACCTACGCTTTGTAGTTTTCCTCAAACTAATCAAGATAACAACCTTGATTAACAATGTGTTGAATAACAGGTTATTTCAAGGTTTCATAGAATTCAATAGAACAGATATCATAAGTTGAGTAATGGACTGTGGCAAGGAAGCTATTCCCTGCTCTTTTTAACTTGTACATCCAAGACTTGCCTGAAACTGTTTCTTGGAAATTCATTTATGTCTATGATATCAATCTCATAGCCCAAAGAACCAACTTTGGTGATGCAGAGGACATCCTTTCTCAAGATCTCCAGAAGCTGGATGACTACTACAAAAAAATGGCACTTCCAACCAAGCCTAACAGAAACAGAAGTAGCCACATTCCACCTCAACAACAGATATGCAAATTACCAGCCTTCAGCGAAGTTCCATAAACATATTTTCCAATGTAATAATTCTCCAAAGTTCCTGGGGGTAACACTGCACAGATCACTAACCTTCTGATAACACCTGGATAAAACATCTGCAAATTGAAAAGCCAAAACAATTTACTGAACAGATTGCTGGAACACCTTACAAACAACAGCCTTGGCTTTGGTTTATTCCACTAAATATTATGCCAGCATGTGGCTAAATATTGTGCAGGTGATCACGTGATCCCAGGACACTGCAACTGTCACAAATATGAGTCAGTGGTCAAGTGTTTGAATTTCAATCACATGACCATGAGGATGCTCTAATGGTTCTAAGTGTGAAAACAGTCGTAAGTCACTTTTTTCAGTGATGTTGTAACTTCAAATGGTCACTAAATGAACTGTTGTAAGTTGAGGCCTACCTGTACCATGCACATTTTTCATGTCTCTCACACTTGGCCTCACTAATATCTGTGACTTCACATTACTGTAAACAGATAATAATAATCATAATAGAGAAAGTGATAGAAAATGAAGAAGCTAAAGTGCTCTGAGGTTTTAGAATTCAAACTGACAAGCACCTGCCACATAGCAATCCAGATTTATCAATTGTCATAAGAAAGACAAAAAGTCTGGTTAGTGAATGTAGCAAACCTGGAAAAAGCAGAATAGAACAGAATGAACTGGAGAAAATAACAAAATACAAATATCAAATAGAAACAGAATTACTGGGGTAAAAGAAAGCAAAGACAATACCAATAGTAATAAGTACCTTGGGTGCCATCCCATCTGGAGCACCATTTGAACACCATCAACAATGACAAAATCCACATCAGCAAAAGGCATATTTACAGTATTTGGAATAGCTTACATCATACTTAAAGGTACATCCTACCTTTAAGACTATCAAAATCCATATCTGCATATCCTACGTCCTTGGGAAGGACTTGAAAGGTGGAGAAAAATGCCAAATACAGCCTGAACATCTGGCTAGCTGTGCAATGGACCATGATAGTAATGGATGTCTTGGGTGCAATCCAAAACATCTGAAGCATCACTTGAACGTCATCGGGATTGACAAAATCACCATCAGTCAATTGCAAAAGGCAGCTTTACTTGGAACAGTTTACATCCCATGACAATACTTTTAATATCATTAAACAACATCTTCCTGTCCCAGGTCCTTGGGAAGAACTCAATAGGTGGTCAAAAATGCCAAACATATGGCTGACTGTGTGACCAACCAAAATAAAGTCATCCTGTTCGCTTGTTGTGTTAACATTCAAGCCAACTAAGAACCTTATGGGCATTTCACTTGGCCTGAATCTTTCTGCATTCAGTTCGCTTTTGGTATTAATTCTAGAAAAAGGGGACAACATGGGAAGACTTAACATGGGAAGACTCTATTACCCTCCAATGTAGCCACCATCTATTTTCTTTAAGTCCTACATTGCACATTGTGGAGTCATATATAATAAATGCAGTGTGAATTACAAATGTGAATATTTCCACATAAATCTGTGCATTTTTTTCTGTCTCCCTGGAGGCTGATCAGTTCTGCTCCATATATTCAGTGCCTTCTGAAAAGAACTTTCCATGGAAAAGATCATCAACTAATGTATTTTTGCTAGGGGTACAGTCAACACCCATTGGTGTCAGTCTGCTTGGTAAAAGAAAACAAAGCACAAAGCAACTTGGTTCTGCTACATCTTGTAATAACAGACTGGTGGAAGAGTATATATTTGTATACAAGCAGGAAAAATGGCACTCCAATCAATCAACTTGATCAAGGTAAAACAATAGACGCAATTTACATAGACTTTTTTAAAGCCTTTGATTCAGTAGTACACGACAAACTTCTTCTGAAACTAAAATCCTATGGCATCTCTGGATCCCTACATGATTGGATAACTGTGTTCCTGTCTAACAGACAACAAGTGGTTAAAATAGGGAGTGCCCTATCAAATCCTGCTCCTGTCAACAGTGGTGTCCCTCAAGGCAGTGTTCTAGGACAAACACTCTTCATACTCTACATAAACGATCTTTGTCATCATATTTTAAGCAACTGCGTTCTCTTTGCCAACGATGTTAAACTATTTAACACCACCGACAATGCTACTACCCTTCAAAAAGAACTTGTGATGAATGGTCAAACAACTGGCAACTTCAAATCTCAACCAATAAATAATGCTCTGTCCTACACATTGGCAAAAAGAATCAGAATAAAAAATATAAACTTGGAGGAAACAAACTTGTAGATGACCCTCACTCTGTCAAAGACCTTGGACCAACGACCTAAGTGCCAGAGCCCACTGTAACAACATTGCCAAAAAGGCTCTGAGAATTGTTAATCTAATCTTGCGTAGCTTCTTCTCTGGCAATATTACACTGCTAACCAGAGCATACAAAACATTCGCTAGACCAATTCTGGAATACAGCTCACCTGTCTGGAACCCGCACTGCATATCGGACATTAATATAATCGAGAAAGTCCAGAAATATTTCACAAGAAGAGTCCTCCACTCCTCTGCTCACAATAAAATACCTTATTCCACCAGACTTGAAATATTGGGATTAGACAATTTACAACTATGTCACCTCCGATCTGATCTAAATGTAGTTCAAAAATCTTCTACCACAATGTCCTACCTGTCAATGATTACTTCAGCTTCAACCGCAACAATACACGAGCACATAATAGATTCAAACTTAATGTAAACCGCTCCAAACTCGACTGCAGAAAATACGACTTCAGCAACAGAGTGCTCAATGCCTGGAATGCACTACCTGACTGTGGTTTCTTCCCCAAACCCCAAAAACTTTAATCTTAGGCTGTCTACGGTAGACCTCTCCCCATTTCTAAGAGGTCTGTAAGGGGCGTGCTTAAGCGCACCACTGTGCCTACCGTCCCTGTCCTACTGTCTATTGTCCCCTATTATCGGTACTTTTTACTTATGTTATGTTAACACAAACAACTACTATCCTGTACATGTCTGACAAATAAAAATAAATAAATAAATAAATAAATAAATAAATAAATAAATAAATAAATAAATAAATAAATAAATAATAAATAAATAAATAAATAAATAAATAAATAAATAAATAAATAAATAAATAAATCAGAATAGAACTGGAAGGGACTTTGGAGGTCATCTAGTCCAACCCTTTGCTCAAGCAGGAGACCTATAGCATTTCAGACAAGTGGCTGTCCAGTCTTTTGTTAAAAGCCTCCAGTGATGAAGCACCCACAACTTCTGAAGGCAAGGTGTTCCACTTGTTAATTATTACTGGTTAATGGTTAATTAGAATTGTTCTCACTGTTAGGAAGTTTCTTCTTAATTCCAGGTTGCTTCTCTACTGATTAGTTTCCATCCATTGTTTCTTCCCTTCTGGTGCCTTGGAAAATAATTTGACCCTCTCTTCTTTGTGGCAGACCCTCAAATATTGGAATACTGCTATCATATTACCCATAGCCCTTTTTTCTAGATCCTTTTCTAATTTTCTTATTCCTGCAACTGTTCTTCATATGTTTTTAGTCTCCAGGCCTTTAATCATCCTAGTTGCTCTTCTCTGCACTTTTTCCAAAGTCTCAACATCTTTTTTGTAATGTGGTGACCAAAATTGGATGGAGTATTCCAGACATGGTCTTACTAAGGATTTATAAAGCAGTACCAACATTCATGTGATTTTTATTGTATGATACTACTGTATTATGATACCAATTTTTTTTATTTTTGATTCTTATGATACTAACTTCAGCTCTTGTTACTGTACCCAACACAGCCAATTAAATCATTAAAAAACCTTTCTTTTTTTCAAGAGAAAGTGGACTTTCTTCGCTTTCACTTTCAGTGTGCTTGTACTTCCTTTTGCTCCATTGATCATTTATTTATTTATTTATTTATTTATTTATTTATTTATTTATTTATTTATTTATTTATTTATTTATTTATTTATTTAATTTATTTTGTCATATTAGATGTTATATCTATGTATATTATTTAGTAATATACATAGATATAACATTGTTTATATACATAAGATGGGTACTGATAAGAGGGAACATTAGGACAGGGACGGTAGGCACGCTGGTGCGCTTATGCACGCCCCTTACTGACCTCTTAGGAATCGGGTGAAGTCAACAGTGGACAGTCTAAGGGTAAAGTTTTGGGGGTTTGGGGAAGAAACCACAGAGTCAGGTAGTGAGTTCCAGGCATTTACCACTCTGTTGCTAAAGTCATATTTTCTACAGTCAAGTTTGGAGCGGTTCACTTTGAGTTTGTATCTGTTGTGTGCTCATGTATTGTTGTGGTTGAAGCTGAAGTAGTCGTTGACAGGAAGGACGTTGTAGTGGATAATTTTAATTTTAATTTTAATTAATTAAATTAATTTTAATGCAGAGTGTATAGAAAAAAGTTGACCTTCCTTAGAATAGAATAAACCCTTCTACAATCTGGGTATCTTCCTTTGTTGAGGACTCCTACTTCTAAAGCACTTGCCAGCATGTCCATGCAACTGAAGAAAGCTAGATGGGGAGGAGGGGGGGAAACTAGCTTAGAAACACCATCATTTCCTTCAGCTTGGAGTCTTCAGTCTCAGCCAGGAAAGCGTGTGCTTCTATTGGAAAAAAGCAAGCTAGCTGAGCAGTTTCTCAACAGAGGCACACAAGTTGCTTTGGTCCATTCTGTGCCTTTCAAATGGGGAGAGCAGAACTGCTGTTGCCATGGAGAAGGGGAATAAGATCAAGTAAGACCTCTCTACCGTGCAGCATGAGCCAAAAGAAGCAATAGAAAGAAAGAGCCAATGAGAGTGAATGGGGCGGCCATATCAATTCAATAAACAAACAAAACAAAACAAACAAGCAAATAAATATTGTTTTCTCTGCATGAAACAAGAAGACAGCTACATCAGCCCCCCACACCACATCCAGCATCAGTTCATTCCAAAGAGTGTGCACACATTGCCAAGCCTGTGAAATTGTTGGTTTAAATCCTCACCTGTCCAACACTATCACAGGGAAAGGGTGCTTTATAGTCAGAAGCTCTGAGGCTAATTTAGATTTATTTAGATTTATTATTAGAGTTGGAAGGGACCTTGTAGGTCATCTAGTCCAACCCCCTGCTGATGGGGTTCTCACAACCTCCGCTGGCAAGCTGTTCCACTGGTTGATCACTCTCACCGTCAGAAAGTTTCTCCTCACTTCCAGGTTGAATCTCTCCCTGGTCAGCTTCCATCCATTATTCCTTGTTTGGCTTTCTGGTGCCATAGAGAACAGCCTAACCCCCTCCTCTCTGTGGCATCCCCTCAAGTATTGGAACACTGCTATCATGTCTCCCCTGGTCCTTCTCTTCGCCAGACTGGCCAAGCTCAGTTCCTGCAACCGCTCTTTGTATGTTTTATTTTCCAGACCCTTTATCACTTTTATCTCAGGATTGAGGTGAATGTTAAAAAGAAGAAGAATGCATGCTACTTTGAGCTGTTTTCAAACCAGAAAGTGTGTTTGTGGGGGACACCTTATTTGTTCTCTGTATCGGATTCTCCTTACCAGTAACACAAAGAGATCTTTTGCTCCATTTAATTTCATAGGAGCGGAAAGAAAATTTTGTAGGAGGAGTTATGAAAGCTTGAACCAGTTTGGAAATGATGGGTCAGAAAAAAGGAAAAGGGGGAGCTCAAGAAAACTGAATTTTACGTGCATAATATGGTCTATTAGCCAAAAGCACTTATTCTGCATTTATATGATAGGAGGATATAAATTGTCTTTTAAATTATGGCAAAGGAGGCAGGCACATTTTCTTTGATTACTTTTAGGGGCTTACTATTTCTAAATTTGGTATGTGAAACATCCCAAGGTCCAATTCAAACTGTCAATTTAATTCAACAAGGTTAATTCGGTTTAAATCTTTTATTCAATTAAATAAGTCAAATCTGATTTGATTAGAGCATGTGTGCGAAGATATACAAGGCACAGTGTAGATTTTTCAGGACACCCAATTTGACATAGAGCACCAAATCAAGTCATCAATTTGATTCCAAAGAGTAAAGTTGCCTTGGTGAGATGGATGGCATAGAAGTTTTTTATATATATTTACCAATGATTTGCATTTTTGAGGATAAAATGAGATCCCCCGTGTTTCAGTCTTAGAAACCTTTACCAGGATAAGGAAATGTTGCAGCAGATGATATATTTTCTGGCTGGGGTTTCTAATTTACCTGTACAAGGTAAGATATATAAAATACCTGTACAATTAGCACAGCCCCCCCCCCAAGGGGCATCTCTAATGATCCATCTGTTAAACTACTGAATTCGCAGATGACACAACAGTGATCGGTCTCATTAAAAACATAACTGGCTACAGCAAACCACCTTCCCAAGCTGAAGGAAATCAGCAACTGGCAGATGACCTGAACGTGTTCTACTGCAGGTTTGAAAGGAAACTACAGCCACCTATCCCCACAACCTCCATCCCAGACACACCAACAATAGCCAAACCTCCTACAACTGAACCCATCGCATTGGGTTCACAACCCCTGGTGATCACAGAAAAGGAAGTGCAAGATCTATTTCACAGACAGAAGCCAGGAAAAGCACCAGGACCAGACAAGATAACTACTTCTTGCTTAAAAGTCTGTGCTGACCAATTGGCCCCCATCTTCACCCAAATCTTCAACAAGTCACTGGAGATATGCCATGTTCCTTCTTGCTTCAAACGCTCCACTATCATCCCAGTGCCGAAGAAGCCCTCCATCAAGGAACTGAATGACTACAGACCAGTTGCTCTAACATCTGTAGTTATGAAAACTTTTGAAAGGCTAGTGATGTCCCACTTGAAAACCATCACGGATCCACTGTTAGACCCCCTGCAATTTGCATACCGAGCAAATAGATCGACAGATGATGCTGTTAATATGGCTCTGCACTTCATCCTACAACATCTTGAATCTCCAAATACCTACGCAAGGGTCCTCTTTGTAGACTTTAGTTCAGCATTCAACACCATCATACCGGACATTCTTCTAACTAAACTAAATCAGCTAGTGGTACCTGAACACACTTGTAAGTGGATCACAAGCTTCCTAACAGAAAGGAAGCAGCAGGTGAAGCTAGGCAAAATCACATCAGATACCTGTACAATTAGCACAGGGGCCCCCCAAGGCTGTGTAATCTCACCACTTCTCTTCTCTCTATATACCAATGACTGCATCTCAAACGATTCATCTGTTAAACTACTGAAGTTTGCAGATGATACAACAGTGATTGGCCTCATTCGAGACAACGATGAAACCGCATACAGATGGGAGGTTGAACAACTAGCCTTGTGGTGCGACCGGAACAATCTGGAACTGAACACACTCAAAACTGTAGAAATGGTGGTAGACTTTAGGAGAAACCCTCCCATCCTACCACCTCTTACAATACTAGACAACACAGTATCAACAGTAGAGACCTTCAAATTTCTAGGTTCCATCATATCTCAAGACCTAAAATGGTCATCTAACATCAAAAACGTCATCAAAAAAGCACAACAAAGAATGTTCTTTCTGCGCCAACTCAGGAAGCTCAAACTTCCCAAAGAGCTGCTGATACAGTTCTACAGAGGAATTATTGAGTCTGTCATCTGCACCTCTATAACTGTCTGGTTTGGTTCTGCAACCCAACAAGACAGACACAGACTTCAGAGGATAATCAGAACTGCAGAAAAAACAATTACTGCCAACCTGCCTTCCATTGAGGACCTGTATACTGCACGAGTCAAAAAGAGGGCCGTGAAAATATTTACTGACCCCTCACATCTTGGACATAAATTGCTTCAACTCCTACCCTCAAAACGTCGCTATAGAGCACTGCACACCAAGACAACTAGACACAAGAACAGTTTTTTCCCGAACGCCATCACTCTGCTAAACAAATAATTCCCTTACCACTGTCAAACTATTCACTAGGCTGCATTACTACTACTATTAGTTTTTCTCATCGTTCCTATCACCCATCTCCTCCCACTTATGACTGTATGACTGTAACTTGTTGCTTATATCCTTACGATTTATATTCATATTGATTGTTTCCTGATTGCTTACTTGAACCCTATGACAACCATTCTTGACAAATGTATCTTTTCTTTTATGTACACTGAGAGCATATGCACCAAAGACAAATTCCTTGTGTGTCCCATCACACTTGGCCAATAAAGAATTCTATTCTATTCTATTCTATGATGAATCCGCATACAGATGGGAGGTTGAACAACTAACCTTGTGGTGCGGCTGGAACAATCTGGAACCGAACACACTCAAAACCGTAGAAATGGTGGTAGACTTTAGGAGAAACCCTCCCACACTTCCACCTCTTACAATACTAGACAACACAGTATCAACAGTAGAGACCTTCAAATTTCTAGGTTCTACCATATCGCAAGATGTAAAATGGACACCTAACATCAAAAACGTCATCAAAAAAATACAACAAAGAATGTTCTTTCTGCGCCAACTCAGGAAGCTCAAACTGCCCAAGGAGCTGCTGATACAGTTCTACAGAGGAATTATTGAGTCTGTCATCTGCACCTCTATAACTGTCTGGTTTGGTTCTGCAACCCAACAAGACAAGACACAGACTTCAGAGGATAATTAGAACTGCAGAAAAAACAATTGCTACCAACCTGCCTTCCATTGAGGACCTGTATACTGCACGAGTCAAAAAGAGGACTATGAAAATATTTACAGACCCCTCACATCCTGGACACAAACTGTTTCAACTCCTACCCTCAAAACAACGCTATAGAGCACTGCACACCAGAACAACTAGACACAAGAACAGTTTTTCCAGAGTGAATGCCATCACTCTGCTAAACAAATAATTCCCTCAACACTGTCAAACTATTTACTAAGTCTGCACTACTATTAATATTCTCATCGTTCCCATCACCCATCTCCTCCCACTAATGACTGTATGACTGTAACTTTGTTGCTTGTATCCTTATGGTTTATATCGACTGTTTCCTAATATGATTTGATTGCTTACTAGTACCCGGACTATCATTAAGTGTTGTACCTTATGATTCTTGATGAATGTATCTTTTCTTTTATGTACACTGAGAGCATATGCATCAAGACAAATTCCTTGTGTGTCCAATCACACTTGGCCAATAAAAAAAAATCTATTCTATTCTATTCTATTCTATTCTATTCTATTCTATTCTATTCTATTCTATTCTATTCTATTCTATTCTATTCTATTCTAATTCATTCCATGGATTCTCAATGGGAATCTAACACTAGGTGGATGCTTTCCAATAAAAAAAATACTCTGCAAAACTCGTGAAGGACATATTTCTAGAAAGAAATGCTGCCTAATAAACTTATTTATTCAGAATTCTGGGATTTATAGCATAGTTAAATACTGGAAGGAAGGAGCACCTGTCCTCTCCACAGCTTCCTTTTTACTCCCAAGACAAGCTTCTGGATGTGGAGCAGATGAAAAGAACAAAAGCATTTCACAAGTGAGTTTATGGTTGTGTCTGTCTAGTAGATAACCACTTAAATATGAGCCAGCAGTGTGCTGCAGCTGCCAAAAAACCCAATGCAACCCTAGGCTGCATCAACAGAGGAATAGTATCAAATTATATGAAATATTAGAACCACATTATACATCTTTGGTAAGACCACATTCAAATGTTGCATCCAGTTTTGATCACCACAAAACAAAAAGATATTGAAACTCTACAAAGCGTGCAGAGAAAAGCAACAAATATGATTAAGAGACTGGAGGCTAAAACATATGAATAATAGCTGTAGGAACTGGTTACGTCTAATCTAACAAAGAGAAGGACTAGGGGTGACATGATAGCAGTCTTTCAATATATACAGAAAAAAAGAGGTTGACTTTTGTGAAACACTCCAGTTGCCTTTTGAAAAAGCACCTTTGAGACAACTATGACTGGTATAATGGAGACAGAAGGTTGACTTATTCTCCAAAGCACCTGAAGACAGGACAAAAAGTAATGGATGAAATCTTATCAAGGAGAGATCCATCCTAGACATAAGGAGTGAGAACAATTAATCAGTGGAACTGCTTGCTTCCAGAAGCTGTGGTGGTCCATCACTGGAGATTTTTGGACAGCCGTTTGTCTGGAATCTTATAGGGTCTCATGCTTAAGCAGGGGGTTGGACTAGAAGATCTCAAAAGTCAGTTTCGATTCTGTTATTCTGTATTCTGTAAAATCTTAAAGGTTCACCACAATTCATCTTGCTTGTAATTTCAGTAGAATTTGGCTGCTGGTTTAGAAAGAGAACTCCACAGAGTTGTTTGGAAGTTAGCCTGATCCAACAAGATCATCTGTAGAAGGGTGTCAAACTCAATTTCATTGAGGGCTGCATCAGGGTTGTGTTGACTTCAGGGCTGGGTGGGCGGGGCCAGGGTGGGCATGGCCAGCCTGACATCACTTGTACCGGGGGTACCTGTGGTAGCCCAGATGGGACTGGGGGGGATCCAGACTCCATTTTCAGCCGCAATTGTCTCCTGCAGCCCTTCCGAGCTTCATTTTTGCTGGCTGAGGCACCACAGACCGGTCCTTTGCTGTTTCCAGGGTGGCCCTGCAGACCAGATATAAGAACCCAGGGGCCGTATCCCGCCAGCGGGCCTTGAGTTTGACACCCCTGATCTATAGGGAACTTTTTTTTTTAAAAAAAAGAGGAGACATACCATTTCTTGTGATTGAAGTACCTGAAGTAACATTTCCCTCCATCCCAAATAGTCTGCAATTAAAACTGTGAACGGACAATTTGCACACTACCCACAGTCCCTCAGCCCTAAGTTTTTTTTCCTAAGTTTTGGAAAATATCAAGATTGTACTGCTGCAGTTTGACAGGAATCCATTTCTTTGTGTGCATTTAGTATACTGTTGTTCTTTGTTAAAGACACTGACCCGAATTCTGCAGCTATTCGTGTGTCTCTGTGTGAGAGGGGGTGTGTGGGTTGCATGAGGTATGATTAAGTTTTATAACCAATAAATAACTTATTTCCCATGCCCATCTTTCTTCCAATGACATCCTTACGTTACTATCATGTTGCTATGGCTTTAGCTGCTTCAAAACAGTTTTCAAAAACTGCAGGCAGAAAGGTGATTATTTGATTAAAATCATTAAATGAAATCTTTCTCCAAATCTTTCTCCAAGAAGAGCTATTGGAGAGCGAGGCGTCTGTCTGTCTGTCTGTCTGTCTGTCTGTCTGTCTGAGTGTGTGTGTTAAAACTCAGCATGAAAGCTGCAACTGTGATTGTAGTTTTGGCTATTTTTTCCTTGTATCAGGTTCTTATTTTCATGGTTTTAGCCTTGACTGTTTTGATACACACATACACACACACACACACACACACACACACACACACACACACACACACACACACACACACACACACACACACACACACGGACAGACCTTGGAAAATGATTTTGTCTTTGGAACGATTCCCTAAGGAATTGTACTGGCACTGACACTGACATGAGAGCCCTTTCAGAATTCGCCAAAACTTTTTCAAAATGTATCCAAAATTTTATCTGGTGTTGGCTATATTGTGTAGTCAAGTACTTTTTCTATTTTACTGATTCAATAACTAGTTGTTTTGTTTCTATTAAATGCTTGCAGTATTTCCATTTGTTAATCATGTCTGAATATAAACTTTACAGCTTACTAATCAATAGACAAATGCATATGTGAAATTTTTTTCTCTTTCTGTCCAGTTAAATACCATGATGGCTAATAATAAACCAGTTTTAGTAATAAATAACAACAATAATAAATTATTGTTACTCACTGTTGAACCAACCATAACAATTCAGGTAGTCCTCGACTTACAACAGCATTTAGTGACCATTTGAAGTTAGAACAGAACTGAAAAAAGGGCTTATGACTGTTTTTCACACTCATGAGCATTGCAGAATTCCCATGATTACGTGATCAAAATTCATATGATTGGCAACCGACTCATATTTATGACAGTTGCTGTGTCCCGGGATCATGCGATCACCTGTTGCGAGCTTCCGACAAACAAGGTCAATGAGGAATGCAGTGATTCACTTAAATAATTGTGGCAAGAAAGGTTGTAAAATGAGGCAAAACTCACTTAACAACTGTCTCACTTAGCAACTGTGTTAAGATATTCATGAACTGGGAGAGCCATGTTAACAAGGTCAGCCAATGAATAGGCATAGCAACTAAGTCAGCCAATGGGAGTTAAACACTTCTGTGTCTGTGCAGAGAATCGAAACTGGAACTTAAGCTTAAGGCTGGGTGTGTCTCAGTCCACTCTGTACTCTCAGTCCACTCTGTACTCTCAGCCCTCTCTGTGCTTCTCTGCTCTGCTGAAATGAAACTAACTCTCCTGCTTGTGTTTACTTGAAGAAATAATCTACTTGTGGTATTGTATATATATTACTATGTTTATAAAGAAGTTAATGAATCCAGTTGAATCAGTCATCTGTGTGTGCTTCTGAAATTGATTTTTCTGCAACAAACTGATAAACTGAAATTTTGGGCTCAATTGAGATTGTAAGCCAAGGACTACCTGTAATAAGTAATATGTTTTGAGTTCAACTCCCAGAATTCCTCAATTTGTGAAGAATAATAAAAAATAAAGTTACCTGAAAATGTAGACATCCTATGCTTGATCATGTTTCCTATAAATACCGGATTTTTCAGAGTATAAGACGCACCTAGATTTTAGAGGAGGAAAACAAGGAAAAAATATTCTGAACCAAATGGTGTAGTAATATATTATTTAATAAAATACCAGAATAGCAGAATACTTTTTCCAACCATGTACACTTTTTACAACCATGTACACTTTTTACAAACTTCAAACTTGACAGCTTTAAGACTTGTGGACTTCAACTCCCAGAATTCCTCCTCCAGTCATGCTAGTTCAGGAATGGGAGTTTGCCAAGTTTGAAGACCCTTGCACCCCTAACCCAGGGGTCTTCAAACTTGACAGCTTTAAGACTAGTGGACTTCAACTCCCAGAATTCCTCCTCCAGTTAGATGGGGTAATTAGAAGGCAAAAACACCCCCTTTCTGCAAAAAATGGCCAATTTTTCGGCCTTTTTTTGCAAAAACGAGGCATGCAGAGAGTTTGGGAAGCCTGCAGAGCACTCCTAGGGGGTGGGGGAAGGCAAAAATGCCCCCATTTTTGCAAAAAACAGCCCGTTTTCCTAAAAATGGGATGCAGGGGTGGGGCTTCAGGAGGCCAAAAATGGCTGTATTCAGTGTATAAGACGCACCGACATTTCCACCCTCTTTTGGGGGGCAAAAAGGTGCGTCTTATACTCCGAAAAATACGGTAATACAGTTGAATAGTCTTTTTGTTTAGTTTTATTGCAGGTGTTTTGCTGTTCTATTGTATAAAATAATTTATTTAAAAAAAATCATACACAATTTGATTTAGAATCCGTTTAAATGTCCAATATAATGTTGCTTCACAAAACAAAGATATCCTGTGGCAAAATGAGACCTTCTCAACTTAGTCAGAGGCACAGCAAGAGGTAACAGGAATAGAAAAATCAAGTGAAACAATCAACATACAATCGTTTCTTTTTTGTCAGAAACATGGAAGCCAAGAAACTTTGGCCAAGTTGCAACATTTTCTATTGTACAGTATTGAGCTAACAAAATGCAATTGTATTGTTTCATATGCGGTATTGTATTTTACAAATGTGCGTAATATTGTCTCCTGACAGAGAGGAAGTTGTTAAAACAATCATACTTTTACATCTGTCAGCTCAAGGCTATTCAGGCTTGTTCCAGTGGAAACTGAACATTTCAACTATTTCCTTCCTTTCTTTAATCCTATTCCTTCCTTCACAGGATCAGCCATTTCCAGAAAAGGTAGGAACACAAATGTATTGTTGTGGTTCCTTGGGAATTCAAAGTATTCCTTACCAACATAAATATCTTCTTGCATTTCTCACATATTTTCTTGTGTTTCACTACTTGCAGGGGAGATTCTTAAATGACCTTTGGACACATTTTGCTCAGAAATAATTATCTTCATATCTTCTTTCATGAAAACTTTCATAAAACATGAGCTAATAACGTGCTGATGATTATTACAGTATCACCTGTGATTTTCCACAAACCTTGAGATATCTCAGACAGTGAAGTTGCCATCTACGAACTATTCCAAATTAGAAAGTCCACTGAAGAAAAATTTGCATGAGTAGAAAGTGAATTTTGGCTGTGTGCTACACAAAACAGAATATTGATCTTATCTGAAGTTCCCAAGACAGAGAACTTATCCTGTTCTCAAGAAAAAATAAAGAAATGAAAAAAAAATCACTTTTGGAGAACAATTTGCTTGGCTGGAGTGAGTATATAAACAAAAACTTCTTTTTCCTGTAAAGCAAATGTGAGAAAAATAATTTCATTTTCTAGCTGAATGCTTCTTCCTAGCAGAGGATCCACCCACGTCCTTCAGATGAAGACATAGATCAGTTTTGGCAACTAGTGGTGCCCATTATGCTTCCTATTTTTTAAAAAAGATGTGCTTAATTAAGCTAAAAAACAAACAAACCCAGAGGAATAATGAGACTAGATTACAGAGCACTATCAGCTGATCACATAGTGATCGCATGGAAGACTAGACTAGACTAGACTAGACTAGACTAGACTAGACTAGACTAGAACAGAACAGAACAGAACAGAACAGAACAGAACAGAACAGAACAGAACAGAACAGAACAGAATAAAATTCTTTATTGGCCAAGTGTGATTGGACACACAAGGAATTTGTCTTGGTGCATATGCTCTCAGTGTACATAAAAGAATGGATACTTTCATCAAGAATCATAAGGTACAACACTTAATGATAGTCATAGGGTACAAATAAGCAATCAAATCATATTAGGAACCAGTCAATATAAATCGTAAGGATACAAGCAACAAAGTTACAGTCATACAGTCATTAGTGGGAGGAGATGGGTGATGGGAACAATAAGAAGATTAATAGTAGTGCAGACTTAGTAAATAGTTTGACAGTGTTGAAGGAATTATTTGTTTAGCAGAGTGATGGCGTTTGGGGGGAAAATAGAATAGAATAGAATAGAATAGAATAGAATAGAATAGAATAGAATAGAATAGAATAGAATAGAATAGAACAGAACAGAGTAGAGTAGAGTAGAGTAGAGAAGAGTAGAGTAGAGTAGAGTAGAGTAGCAATAGCAATAGCAATAGCAATAGCAATAGCACTTAGACTTATATATCGCTTTATAGTGCTTTACAGCCCTCTCTAAGCGGTTTACAGAGTTCAGCATATTGCCCCCAACAATCTGGGTCCTCATTTTACCCACCTCGGAAGGATGGAAGGCTGAGTCAACCTTGAGCCGGTGAGATTTGAACAGCTGAACTGCTGAACTAGCAGTAGCCTGCAGTGCTGCATTTAACCACTGCACCAACTCGGCTCATTGAGTAGAGTAGAGTAGGATAGAATAGGAGGTAGTCCTCAATTTGCGACCACAATTTAGCCTAAAATTTATGTTGCTAAATGAGAAATTTGTTAAGTGAGTTTTGCCCCATTTTACAACTTTTCTTGCCATATTTGTTAAGTGAATTGTGGCAGCTGTTAAGTTGTTAAGTGAATCTGGCTTCCCCATTGATTTTTCTGGTCAGAAGTTGCAATAGGGGATCACATGACTGCAGGACACTGCAACCATCATAAATATGAACCAATTGTCAAGCATCCGAATCTAAATCATGTGACCGTTGGGATGCTGCATTGGTTGTAAGTGTGAAAAACGGTCATAAGCAACTTTTTTATTATTGTTGTAACTTTGAACGGTCACTAAATGAACTGTTGTAAGTTGAGGACTACCTATAAAATAGAATACAATAGAATAGAACTCTGTATTGGCCAAGTGTGATTGGACAGAAAAGGAATTGTCTCCAGTGCATAAGCTCTCAGTATATATGCATACATGCATTCACACATACATGCATTCATACATACATACATACATACATACATACATACATACATACATACATATATACATACAAAAGTGTGTGTGTGTGTGTGTGTATGAGAGAGAGAGAGAGAGACAGACAGACAGACAGACAGACAGACAGACAGACAGACAGACAGACAGACAGACAGACAGATATTTTATAGGTGCATGTATTACATATTGTCACATACATAGATCCCTTTGTGTATATTCAATACAAGAATCATTTCCTATATTTATTTGTTAAAATCTCTGCACACAATGTCACCAAGATCCTCCTCCTCCTCCATCTCTCCCTGCCAGCCCCCCCCCCCCGAGTCATCTTTTTGAAAAAAAACACCAAAATGTCGATTGTGTCCTGTCCTGTCCTTTGCTTTGGTCCCCATGTAGGCATTTGTTAAAATGGTTGGCAGTGCAGGCAACAGTGTGGGGTGTTGCTCCTAGGATGTGGCCATAACACTAGATATTTTCCCCATACTTTCTCTGTTACTGGTACAAAGCCCGTCTCCTGCCATATCAGTATTGTTGCTGAGATGGTCGAATAGGGAGACACCTAATGATCAACCAAGCATACACACATTTACATAGCATGTAGAGGGCATTCCACAATTTTGGTGGTTGCCCAACACTTTACAATGCTACTAGGCAAATCATTGCTCTATACCAGTGATGGCAAACCATTTAGGCACAGATTGCCCAAACTGGAAGGTGCGCGTGTGCCAGAGTGCCAGAAACCCAACGACCATCTGGCTGGCACACATGCACGCCTCGGAAACCCAATGACCAGCTGACAGAGCTGGGGCATCAGTGCGTGTGCCCACAGAGAGGGCTCTGCATGCCACCTCTGGCACATGTGCCATAGGTTCGCCATCACGGCTCTATACACTTTCAAGTTTAAGTGAATTGGCATGTACTTGTGATTCCAGTGATCTCCTTCTACTGCAGCTATGTAGCATTTGTTCTTGTGCACATTAACGCCACTGTGATTTTACAAATGAAATCTTAAATAATAGAAAGAGTTTATCTTCACTAGAACTTCATTGCAGACCTGGATGGTGGAGGTGCCTGGGCTGGTCTCTAAATGCTTAGATTTCTTGATACTGAACTGCAAACTGAATTGGCTTAGATGGTTCTACAGCACTGTAGTTCTTTGCTGGTGGTGTAGAGCAAGACCCAGAGGTTACTGTTATGCAAATTTCATGTGATGGTATCCATAATGAAAATGAACAATGATAGTGATGATGTTGACCCTTGGTCAGCTTTCATAGATAAGCTGTAAGAAAGGCTGACAGCACATCTCAGTTGGTTGCTGGCATTAATACAGCATCTGGACCTATTTTATGAGTAGCTTTTTCACACCATGGTCACCAGTCTTTCCATCCTTAATATTCATAAGCTAAATTCAAGAAATAATGTATGTGATGGAGTAGAAAGGAATTAAGGACAAAGAATTGTTTCCTTACCATTTTAATTATATCTTCTACAGCAAGCATGGAGTGTACGTATGTTTCTTTTCACCAATTTGGATAAGATTAGGCCTGTGTAGCTTTTCTGTTGTAATCCATAGGCTACTTTAATTAAGGTTGCACATATCCAATTTAAATCAATGGGACTTGTTCACTCTTAAGTGCTGAAACCTGGATAATTATCATATTTAATTGTGATCTCTTCACTCAATAGATGCATTAACAGTTCCAGCAGTCAATGACATGGGCACTTGAAGTATAGAAATGTTTATTAGTTCTTATTGCTGCTGCTGCTGCTATTAGTAGGAAAAAACGAATGAATATGCCACTAATCTGATAGAAGACAACAAGGCAAGGCCAGAAAGAAAGTAGATGGACCTCAGCCAAAAAATCAAATCACCAATATTTTCAGCAACATAAATGGCAATCAATTCAGTCTCTTATATTTTAATACTAAATAGCAGTGCCAGTTTTTTTAGCTCAGGCCTGGGAAATCTCCCACACATAGGCAAGATATTGCTTACAGCAGTGTTTCCCAAACTTTGGCAACTTGAAGATGGGTGGACTTCAAATTCAACATACTGGTGGAGAAATTTTACAGTTGAAGTCCACCCAAGTCCACTCAAGTTGTCAAGGTTGAGAAACACTGGCCCAGTCCAATCCTTTATGCTTTTCTCTAAAGCTGTTTCTCTTTTTTCCAAGTTTCATGTTCTGTCCTCAGGCCCTCTAAGCACATTCAAAAAAGCTCTGGGAGAGATAGCTCACTTTGTACCTTAGAACAGAGGAGGGAAATAGGATAATTTCTAATATTACCATGCAATAGAATAAACATTCACTATCGATATGATAGTTCTGTGTAAGGGCCTATTTTTATATTAAACTTGCATGCTACTTATCTTGCTTCCAATACTCAGTACTGCTGAACCAAAGCTTTCTGAGCAGAACCCGATGTTTTAATCAAAAATTAGCCCTGAAATGTGAACTCCAATGTCATATTTATAGACACCAAAGATTTTATTCACTTATTCTACCTCTGAGGGCAGAAAACAATTTTCATACCTGGTTTTCCAGATTGTTTCAGCTTTCTTTCCTGGCCTATGGATATGTCACATCTCCAGTCTTCAGGTCCAGTCAAAAGGCTTCTGGCACAAGATGCAAGGTATAGTCACACTCTGCTTGCAGACCTTCCTTGTTTTTCAAACCCAGCCATCTGCAGTGTTATGTAAACATATCTGCACAGATGGACTTGTTCTGCTCCTTTTGACAGCAAAAAAAAAAAAGAGTTTACGTTGGCAAAGGAAGTTGAAAAGATGGAGCAAGAAGGAAAGAAAGGAAGTAGTACAGGGAAATGTGGGTGGGATATGTATCAACATGCCTGATACATTAAATACTTTGATTTTCATACTAATTCATAGATGTGGTGACAGCATGGAATTCATAAGTTGTATATGTAATCATGATGCTAGAGACCTGAGTCTTGAATTTCATTTATTTTCATGTATTTAAGCACTCTGCTGTCCATAATTCTAAATTTCATTCTGAAATGTCTGAGTCAGGAACAAATGGCCATACTAGATTTGATGTGTTAAATAAAATGGACTAGATGTTAGATGAAACTCTACTTCATGTAGAAATGTCTGCAAAAAAACAACTAAGCTCAGAGAATATCAAGGACCCTTCATTTCAACTCTGAGCTAGAAATATTCTCCTTTATCAAAACATTACTTCACATTGATGATAGAGATTATGAAGTTGTTGACTCAAAGGTGCACAGAAGCAAAGTTTTCTGCCTTTTATCTCTGAGATAAAATCTTATTTGGATGATTTGGGGAGCTTCTTGAATTTGTGGGATAGGTATGTGGAGCTACAGAGAAAAGGGTGAGATGAAAAGCGTTCTGCAAACATTTTCAAGTTAAGTTACAATAAAATCTAAACTCAATGTTTATTTCACTAAACCTACCCATACCCACTCATGTCATTTATATCCATCTTTTATTCAAGGAGATGAATTATTTCAAAACATGGATTAAAATGGATATATTTAGCAATTGAAAACGTAGCAAAATAGATGTATTCTTATTGCTTTCTAAAAGCAGAGAGAGAAAGTGAGGGAGAGAAAGAAAGAAAGAAAGAAAGAAAGAAAGAAAGAAAGAAAGAAAGAAAGAAAGAAAGAAAGAAAGAAAGAAAGAAAGAGATAGTGAGTGCCAAACAAAACTATTAAGTGAATATTTTCTACAAGGCTTGGGAACAGTTCGGGAAAAAGCATCATCATAAATGCTGTTGTACCATGACAACATGTTCAGAAGGACCTCTGCTGCAGGCCAAGCAGGCATGATGGAAGAAGAAGTTCCTCAAATAGACATGACTTAAAATCAACAGTCAGAGCAGATTTTTCACGATTGAACTCATAGGATCTTGCAACCATCTGCAACCTTGAGACACTTTAAAAGAATAAGTCTATGGATTGGTCTGTCCATCAATCTATCCATCCATCCATCCATCCCACCATTCTACCAGTACAACTCTTAATAGTTTGGCTGAGACATCCATATGGCTGCAAAGGAGGAAGAAGATGAATATTTGATTTTGGGTGAAAACTAATCAAGGAGAGAAGCAACCTAGAACTAAGTGGAAATTTTCTGACAGTTAGAACAATTAATCAGTGGAACTACTTGCCTCCAGAAGTTGTGAGTGCTCCACTGCACTCACTGAAGATTTTTAAGAAGACACTGGACAATTATTTAACTGAAATTGTATAATTCTATGCTTGAGCAGAGGGTTGGACTAGAAGACCGCCAAGGTCCCTTTCAACTCTGTTATTCTGTTATTTCATAATTATAATGCCTTGGTAAGGCCACACTTGGAATAGTGCATTCAGTTTTGGTCGCCACAATGTAAAAAGGATGTTGAGACTCTAGAAAGAGTGCAGAGAAGAGCAACAAAGATGATTAGGGGACTGGAGGCTAAAACATATGAAGAACGGTTGCAGGAACTGGGTATGTCTAGTTTAATGAAAAGAAGGATCAGGGGAGACATGATAGCAGTGTTCCAATATCTCAGGGGTTGCCACAAAGAAGAGGGAGTCAAACTATTCTCCAAAGCACCTGAAGGTAGAACAAGAAGTAATGGGTGGAAACTAAACAAGGAGAGAAGTAACTTAGAACTAAGGAGAAATTTCCTGACAGTTAGAACAATTAATCAGTGGAACAGCTTGCCTCCAGAAGTTGTGAATGCTCCAACACTGGAAGTTTTTAAGAAGATGTTGGATAACCATTTGTCTGAAGTAGTGTAGGGTTTCCTGCCTGGACTAGAAGACCTCCAAGGTCCCTTCCAACTTTGTTGTTATTATTATTATTATATTAATTTATTTTAAGACCCAAGTTAATATAAGCAGACTTTGTAAGTCAAAATTATGAAACTAAAAGTTATTTTAGTTATACCATATATTTTGGAGAATGCTTGAGTAATTACGTACATTGAAATGTATATTTAATATTTTAAGGATTGAGGATAAGTTGAAATAAGGCTTATACAATTAAAATAAAAATCTGGTGGGAAGCAAGTCAGACTAATAAGATGTATAAAAACATTAGATGAGTTATTATCTAATCCTATTTTGAACTGCTGGAATATAGTAATGAGAGAAAGCAGGATTAATACATATTGATCAGACTGTCAGACCTTGTTTCATTAATCATAAACAGATGTTTTTAATGGATACTTCAGGCCTTGGGTTCAAAAATTAAAAAGCAGAATAATTCATTGTTTTGTGTTTTTCTTGTTAGAAAGAAACTTGCCTTTGTACCCATGCTTCTTAAAATACCCTTGTGTTTCCCAGGATGAAATTACTTAGACTTAATGAGCTGTGTCCATTAAGGAACTTCAATTCTGTTTTCTAGTTCATAAACCTAAGACCATACAAAGTTTTAGTGCATTTCTGTTTGCTTTTAATGGATACCCCTCCTTCCTCCTTCAGCATTTCAGCTAGCACTTTTTTCACCAACACCTCTCATAAAATAGGATCCCTGAGCAAAATCACTGTGTAGGATTAGATCCGCCTCTACTAAAGCTGCATTTAATATTGCTGTGTTCACACCTCATTCCCTTGGGTGAGATGTATGCACGCATAACTAGAACCATTAGTTCCACCCCAGATTTCTGCTCTGAATGCAGGCAGAGAACCTGGCAGGGAAGATGGTTCTGAATCATTATTCACAACCTTTAGATAACATTGCATTTGCAAAAGAAATAGGATTTTATCTCCCTGTTTTTACAAGTCCAACCTGGCTGCTGATTCAGTTTTAGTATGAGTCAAGATATCTTTAAAATATATGGTTTGATTGCCTAATGTTTTAAAGTCTGTCCATGAATCCTTTTTCCTACTTATTTACTCATGTATCAGAATGTTATTTATGGATGCTTATCTTTTCAAGCTCCCACCACCTCTTCCTTGTTAGCAAGCCACATTGCTTTTATAAATGTAAGCTGCAAAAAAAAGCATGTGTGTTTTTCTGGTAATCTAACCATACACCTCTTGTCCATTATTTTTTTCAGGGCTTATTGTAACTCTTATTTCATTCCTAGTCTTTTATGATCTAGGTTATGGACTGCAGACCTGTTTTTAAAACACTTTTGAAGCAATTGTAGTGCAGAAGTCCATTTTATGGAACAGCCTACTTTTAGAAATTGAGTTTCAATAAGCCAATTCTGCTTTAAAAAAAAATAAAAAAAAATAAAACAGAAATTCTACCTTTAGAAGCACTAGATTAGGGTGAGGGATAGATGGGGATTGTACTTTATAAACTTTATAGAGTGATTGAGCACATGCACATCCATAGTTTTTTTTAATTATTTTAACAATCTTCTAGACAAATGATGGTAAAACCTTTTGTTTATTGTATCAAATATTTGGAAATGCCTAACTTTACTCTTCTAGTGTGTCCTTCCCACTCCTGAACAAAAAAGAAACAATTCCTTACATGTTCATTTATTTAAAATAGCTATAGTCCAATCATGTCTGGCATTATGTATTTTGTAAAGAAACATCAAATAATTACAAAAATGAAATACAAGTGAAACAAACTCATTTTCAGAGGATCCAAAGGCCCTGCAAGAACACAAAATTCTCTTGTAGCCTCTACAATTTTTGAAAATTATGTAAGAATGTGATATACTTTCGAAAATAGTTGTTGTTGACTGTTGGCGAATGCTGGTGTATCACCCAAAATGTCATGGTGCGTGTCACCTTTGACATGCATGTCATAGGTTTCCCATCACTGTTGTAGACTTACAACAGCATCAGATATTTTTAGGTGCATAGTGTCATCATGAAGCCCTTCCAGAAATGGTTCTATTTAAATCTATCTCGTGTGAGATCTACTGGCATTTAAATTTGTTCCCATCAGGATTCTATGTAGAATTTATTTTACTTCTTATTGCATTTTCATATCCTGAGATCTAGAAGAAGATGCAAAATGATTAGTCTTTTTAAAGATTATACACATTTCACCATATACTAATTTTTTTTCCAGTTGCTTTGTGAGAGCCAATGTTGTGCCATTAAGAAATTATGTCTGGCCTTTATTACAGCTTCATGAAGTAGAAGAATATTGACAGCACTTTTTAAAGCAAGGAGGGAGCTGTTGTCCTAAGACAGGGGTTGGCAAACTTAAATGGTCAAAGAGCCACATGGGCCCATTTCCCAGAGAAAACAAAACACCTGGAGCCACAAAACCTGGGTGGGCGTGGCCAACTCAATATCACTCACTCCCACCCAGTCACATGACCCCTCCAGCCATGCCTACCTAAGTTTTGTGACTTCGTGTTTTCTATGGGAAATAGGCAACTCCCTCTCTCTCTCCCTCCCTCTCTCTGTATCTCTCATCTCTTTCTTTTTCTCTATCTCCCTCTCTATCTCCCTCTCATGCCAGACAGACAGAGTTCATTTCTCTGTCTGTCTGTCTCTTTCTCTCTCTCTTTCTCTTTCTTTCTCCCCCACCTCTCTTTCTGTGTCTCTCTATGTCTGTGAGTGTGTGTGTGTGCCTCTCTCTCTCTCTCTCTCTCTCTCGCCCGCCCCTGCCTCTTCTCACTGTCGGAAAGCCTGCCTGCTCTCTTTCGGGCTTTTCACCAGCTGTTTTTTTTCTTTCCCCTTCCTTTTGGAAAGTTTGGCTAGCGGAGCAATGAGCGCAACCTGTGGTGAGGCTTCCTTCCCCCTCTCCTGCCCCCCTGACTGGCTGTGATGGGGCCAGGAGGGTGCGCACAAGAGGAGAAGGAGGGGGAGGAGGAGGAGGTTGAGCTCATTGCTCTGCCAGCCTGGCTTTCCAAAAGGAAGAAAAAAAATCAGCTGGCAAAAAGCCCAAAAGAGAGCAGGCAGGGCAGCAGGGCTTTCCGAGAGTGAGAAGAGGCACAGAGGCAGGGAGCGAGAGAGAGCCCCCCCCACACACAGAGTCTCTCTCTCCATCTGTATCTCTCTCTCCCCATCTCCTCCTCTCTATGTTTATCAATGTGTGTGTATCTTCTGTCTCTCTCACCCCCTCTCTTATCACTCTGTATGTGTTTCTCTATGTCTCCCCCCCCTCTTTTGGGGTGCTTCGCTACATCTTTTATTTCTTCTTTTTGGAAATCCGGGCTGGCAGAGGAGCGATCGCCAGTAGCAGCTTCCCTTTGGCCAACCATTCTCCTCCCTCCTCCTTCTCCTCTCGCAACCTAGAACCTTGCAACACTTTTGTGCCTAGAGAGGAGGCAGGAAAGGGGACTGGGAATCCAGCTTCCCTCCCACTCCTCTTCCTGCTCTCCTGAGGTCTGTTAAGCCAGGGCTGAGGAGATCCCCTTGCAGGGAAAGGCGCTCAACAGGACGCAGCTTCTCTCCTGCACCAATGCTCCGGCCGTCGCCTTGCCTTATTATCACCCACCCCCAGCAGCTCTTCAACCGAGCCCGGAGGGTGCAAACTCCAGCCTGAAGCGGCAGGAAGTGAAGGCTGCCTTACGTGCAGCAAAGGCTGGTACAGGGGCACTTCGCTCCTGCACTCTCTGGTGACCCTCCTCCCCCTCCCCCTCATGTGACGTGCTGGCTGGCTGTGGCTGAGCCAGGAGCATGCGCACATGCGGGGATACCCTCCCTAAGCGAGTGACTGCCCGCCCTGTGTATGCCTTTCCTACACTTTGGCACTCGCTTGAGGAGGGTCTCCCTGTGTGTGCGCACGCTCCTGGCTCAGCCACACCTGGGCAAAGGGTCATGAGGAGAGGAGGGGGGAGGAGGATCGCCCAAAGGGAAATGTCTGCTGCAGCTGGCAATTGTTCCTCAACCCAGATTTCCAAAAATATCCAAAAAAGAACTAAAAGCAGCAAGGGACGGGGCCAACCAGTGATGGGACAGCAGAGGGCCCAAAGAGCCGCATGTGACTCCGGAGCTGCAGTTTGCCGACCCCTGTCCTAAGATAAAATAAAACCCCAAAATAAAAAATATACACATATTCACACATAGGACCATCCACAAATAAGCCAATTCTTGAAATTTTAATCAAAATATTGTGGAAAATGTGCCACCTACACGTTTATATGTTTTAATTTTCACTATTGATTTATTCATGGCTAACTCAATGTTCTCAGCTTATTCAAGCATATACATGGTAACATAGCAAAAGTAATACTCTAGTTCAATCTGTTTGTTACTGTTGGATTAGCATAGTTTGTTGATCTTTTTCTTTTAATGGTATGTCATAAAACTTTCAGTGTGGATCTGGACTTTTCCTTGTCCTTAGTGAACTTTCAGCAATGACTATTCGGTACTGATTTTATAGAATGTCTTACTTTAGTTTACTTTGGAAGCTAAGCAGTGGTGGGTTCCTACCGGTGCGGTCCACTCTATAGCACCGGTAGCGGGCCGCTAATGACGTCACAGTACCGGTGCGGTCGGTTGCCGGTGCCTGGGTGCCGCCATTGTTTAAAATTTTTTTTTTACATTTTCAAAAAAAATTTCTTCTGCGCATGCCTAGAAGCCAAGCTTCCGCACTGCGCATGTGCTGCCTTCCTACCCCACAGTGAGTCCAAGCAGGGGAGGATGGCTGAGGGAGCACGTGAGATGCTGAAAGAATGGGCGGCAGGAGCTATCTCCATTCCCCTCCCTTCAGCAGTCCGAGAAGCCACGAATGCGCGGTGATGATCCTAGGCATTTTCGAGCTGCTGAGGGGAGGGAAAATGGGTGGCAGGACCTATCTCAGTTCTCCTTCCTTCAGCAGCCACGAACGCACAGTTCTCCTCCCTTCAGAAGCCACGAACGCGCAGTGATTATCCTAGGCATTTTTGCACGTTTGAGGCTTCTCGAGATGCTGAGGGGAGGGGGAATAGGCAGCAGGACCTATCTCAGTTCCCCTCCCTTCAGCAGTCCGAGAAGCCACGAACGCGCGGTGATGATCCCAGGCATTTTCGCACGTTCGAGGCTTCTCGAGCTGCTGAGGGGAGGGGGAATGGGCGGCAAGAGCCTAGGATCATTGAATGGGAAGAAGCATTCAGGCCGGACAGAGCCTCCTAGAAGAACTGCTGCCGTGGTCTTGCTGCTCCCGCTGCGGGGGGCTGTGTTGTGGGTGGGCAATGTCCTCCCACTTCTCCGGCCACTGCCAAGCTCCTGAGACTGCCAGCCTCGGCCGCCGCCATCCAGCTCCTCCCACCCATTCCCCACCTTTAATGAGCCCAGGGTGGGAGAAGACCCCAGGCTCGCTCGCGATGGACTCCAGGCCTGTCCCTGTGGAGTGGCGGTGGCATCGCCATCAATACTGCCGGGAGCTTCCCTCCTCTGCCGCTGCCTCCACAGCCACTGCTTCCGGCCGGGGGACTGAGCACAGTGGATGAAGGCGACTCTCTCGACGGGCCCGAGTACGAAGAAGAGGAGGTGGCCATCCCACTGAATGAGCCCTGCACGAACCAGTGAGTATGCCCCCCACCGACCCTCACCCCATCCAGGCTAAGGATTCAGATGAGGAATAAGTCCCGGTTTCTCCCCAAAAGTCTCGGTTTCTAGCAATCCACCCAGTGGAAGTATGTTATACTGAGCAAGTCCTGAAAGTTTCTTTGTGCCTCCTCTTTCTCTTCCCGCATCCCGTTGGAAGGTGCATAGTCAACTGCCTGCTTGCCTAGAAAAACTGAAAACCTGACAATTAAGTCTTTCCCTTCGCTTGAAAATAATAAGAAGCTCGCATTTGACACTTTTCCTTCGCTTTTGCCTAAAGCTTTCCAAAGTGGGCATTTTCCGAAAGCTTAACTTTTTATACTGTTAATTTTATACAGTTTTATACTGTTATTCTTTAGATGAAAACATTGAGGACTGTTAAAAGATACTGTTCTTTTAACAGTCCTCAATATTTTCGTCTAAGGAATCCATGACTGAAACCAAAAATGCTGTATGAGACTTGCTTGTCTTTTCTCTATAGCATTTTCTGCATATAAAGGTTGCTGTGTTGCCATGGTGTAACACACACTTTGTATGCAAAGCTTTTCATGTAAGGTATAAAATAGCAAAAATAGTAGTAACATCTCTCTAAAATAACTAATATATGACCGGCAAGCCACGCCCACCCAGTCATATGGCCGGCAAGTGACACCCACCTGGTCACATGGCTGGCAAACCACACCCACAAAATAAGCCATGCCCACAGAGTGGCAATAAAAAAAATTAGGAACCCGCCCCTGAAGCTAAGTAAGGTTGACCTTGGATGATACTTGGATGCAAGACTAAAAGGGAATTCCAAAATTTTTGTTCCATTTGGAACTATTCCACAAGGCTGCCAACCATAGAGATGTAAACACCAGGAAGTAAGCTTAACTTGAAGAAATCTTTACTTTTCTAGAATTAGTCTGCCAATTTCAAACCTATCATAGCTGTGACTAGGGATAGAAGAATCATTCAGTTTTGCTTTGCTTGATGGTAGAAATCTTTCTATCCACATTGAACTATCCATCATGCACATTGAACATCATGCAAAATATATATGGAAAATCAATCTCTCTCTCTCTCTCTCTCTCTCTCTCTCTCTCTCTCTCTCTCTCTCTCTCTCTCTCTCTCTCTCTCTCTCTCTCTCTCCCTCCCTCCCTCCCTCCCTCCCTCCCTCCCTCCCTCCCTCCCTCTCTCTCTCTCTCTCTCTCTCTCTCTCTCTCTCTCTCTATATATATATATATATATATATATGTATATGTATATGTGTGTGTGACATATATATATATGTCAGACTGAAGCCATTTTAGTTGGGGTCTTTGGCCTGCCACACTTTATGCTATTTTAAAATGTATTCTTTGCTATGGGAATTTGGGAGGGGTAATTGCATGAGGGATGTCTGCATCTAGCCATAACAAATTCCTTCTAGATTAAGGTGACCAGATTTTCACTTTGGTAAAGCGGGACACCATTGATTGGGGGGGGGGGAGATGATCCACGCCTCCCCTTTCCACGCCAGGACAAAAGACTTCGGGAAGGACTTTCATTACTTCCTGGATTTCGCTCCGAAACCTCAAGCTCTTCTCCCTTCCTTCACTTAGCAGCCCCACCGCCCTGCTCCACACTTAAAGACCCTTACCGCTGCCATGGCCTCGCACGCTCAGCCCCGCTTGACGGCAACAGCCAGGAATGCGCTTCCGGAGGCATAGAGGGAGCAGCGGCTTTGGCGGGTCTGGCTATGTCCTTTCCCGGGTCTGCCACACGGGGGGAAGGAGCGGAGGCATGGGGCACCCGCCGGACGCCACCCGGGAGAGAAGACAAGGCCTGGCTGGCAAAGGCCAGGAAGGATTTTTCCAGTGCCGCCAGCCGGGCCAGACGCAGCAGAGGTGAGCCCTGGCCATGGCAGCGGCAAGGGCTGCGATGAAGGGGGGGTGCACAAAGTTGCAGCCTCTGCTGTGTCTGGCCCGGAGGACAAGCTGGCTGGCAGAGCGGGAAAAATCCTTCCTGGCCCTTGCCAGCCAGGCCTGGTCTTCTCTCCGGGGTGGCGTCCGGCGGGTGCCCCACACCCGCACTCCTTCCCCCCATGTGGCAGACCTGGGAAAGGACACGGCCAGACCTGCCAAAGCCGCTGCTCCCTCTACGCCTCCGGAAGCCCATTTCTGGCTGTTGCCGTCAAGCAGGACTGAGCATGCGAGGCACTGAACTGGGCCCTCGGGCACGTTGGAGCGCAGTGGGGTTTTTTCCCTGTCTGGCCCAGAGCTGTTTCCCTCAAGATCCGCTTGAGGGAAGCAAGGCGCTTTGCGCAAATTCAAAAAGCGGGACTTTTTTGAAACGACGCGGGACGCGGGACAATTTGTTAAAAATTGGGTCTGTCCCACCAAAAATGGGACATCTGGTCACCTTATTCTAGATTGTCAAGGTCATCCTTTGTCTTTGCACTCCTGCACCTGCACGGAAGGAGATGGAAGTTTCTGCCAATTTGGCAGATGAAGATTGGTCAACGTGATGGACTTGGGGTTGTGGGGACAAGGGCTTGAACTTTCAACTCGGTGGCGAAACCCCTGGACTTCAGATTCGGGTTTCTCCCAGATGTGCCAACATGGCTCTATTAATAAATTGGAACTTTGAGGAATAATTTGCCTCAGACTCTGATTTAGTTTTGGATGCTATTTGGAACCCTGACACTATCTGTCTGTCTGTCTGTCTGTCTGTCTGTCTGTCTGTCTGTCTGTCTGTCTGTCTGTCTGTCTGTCTGTCTATCTGTCTATCTGTCTATTTCTCTCTCTCTCTCTCTCTCTCTCTCTCTCTCTCTCTCTCTCTCTCTCTCTATCTATCTATCTCTATCTCTATCTCTATCTCTATCTCTATCTCTATCTCTATCTCTATCTCTATCTCTATCTCTATCTCTATCTCTATCTCTATCTCTATCTGAAAATAGTGGAACTTCTTTCAAAAATCATATATACAGGATGACAGAACACTACTATATGGGCAATGCAATCATAAAATTGGTTCTGAAATATATATCTATCTCTATCTCTATCTCTATCTCTATCTCTATCTCTATCTCTATCTCTATCTCTATCTCTATCTCTATCTCTATCTCTCTATCTCTATCTCTATCTCTATCTCTATCTCTATCTCTATCTCTATCTCTATCTCTTTCTCTTTCTCTATCTCTATCTCTATCTCTATCTCTCTCTCTCTCTCTATCTATCTATCTATCTATCTATCTATCTATCTATCTGTCTATCTATCCATCCATCCATCCATCCATCCATCCATCCATCCATCCATCCATCCATCCATCCATCCACCTGAATGTATGTCTTAATAGATTGCTATTATCATCTTCTGGAACATTATCAGACTGAGGATACAGCTAATCTGGAAGGGGAGCTGCTCCATTGGGAAGGGCTGTTACTCTGAATGTCAATCTTGAATCTTTAGCTCCTCTGGTACCTTTCAAGATAGGTACAAGAAGACCCTCTTTCTATTAGATCATGGAAATTTTGTACAGTGAAGGCAGCTTAACAACTCCTGGAATTCTTGGCTGAACGTTTGACTCCATGTGGATTTTTTTAAAAAAATATAAAAGCAATGAGTAAGATTCTGAATTACTATTTAGAAATCATTGCATGTATATCCATATACCACTGCACACTTACAGGTTAGAGGGGTTGCCCAGTGTGTTTCGTATGTGAGGGATGTAATGTGTCATGACGATGTGTATACTGATTAAAAGCTGATGCATATGCATCAGATTGTTTATCTAAATATATGGTGGGAACATTTTCTGAAATGTTTGTATTTCTAGTTTGGTCACAAGAAATCTGTCCTCTACATTTCTTTTCTCTCTCAGACCTAAAAGCAGGCAGATTTCACTTGTGTGACATTTTTTTTTCCTTTTTAAGAAATGTTTTTTATATATTTTGTCAATGGTGCAGGGAAGGAGATACAGATGGAAAGCTCAGTTAGTGTATTTATCCCCTTTTGTCTGTTCAGAATTGTTCCCTATAGTACAGCATTATATTCTAAACCTTTGTCTAGCCTAAACTCTAAATAATAACACATCAGTGTGAATGATTTGGTTTCTTCGGTGCTGTGCAACTGAAAAGCCTACTTAGGTCTATACCAGGGGAAAAAAGAAGAGATGGAATAAATATGATTGTATCTCGGGCTTTTTCCTCCATTTTATGACACAAAGAAGAAGGCAGAGGAAGCACTGGAGGTGTGATGTAGGGAAGAAATATGTGTTTATTTAGCCTTAAAGTATACAATCACAGAGAATGCCAAAATGATCTGGATTATATCTCTTCATCTCACATTATCCAGGCTACATTTGTTTTCAAAGATGATGCTTTATTTACAAACCCTTTTCATCCCAGCTTGGACTAACAGGTGATTACCACTGAACAGTTTTCATTCGTGCTGGCAAGCTAGAAAGAGTCCTGTAGGGTTCTTCATATATAAAACGATAAAAGCAAGAATAGGTTCCTCTTCCACCTCCCTCCCAAATTTGATGCTTCTGCATTTAGGAAAAAAATCCAGCAGAACAAAGGCTGGGAAAAAAAATATATATCTTTCAAAGCTTTGGGTGTATCTACAAGAACCTGAATGCCAAAGTGTATTTTTTCACTCCGGAGTTAAAAGACTCAAGATGGTGGATGAAGATCAAAATCCTGCTGGTTTTGTATTGCCATTCCCCTATAGACACCCCTGAGCCTAAGAGCCTTTCTGCACTCTTGTATTGAATGCTATCTACCCATTCTTGTGTCAACAGAAAACGCTGTCATTGCTGGTCCCTCTCCTACCTCTATTGTGTCTCTTCTGAGCTCTAGCCAAACAGCACTGCCCACCCATTTGCTGCCCTCTCTCTTCAACAGGTGCCAACTGATGAGGAAAACATCTTCCAGGCAAGACACAGAAACTGAAATGGGCCTGGATTAACTGCAAGTTGTATTCATTATAACTCTCTGCCAGCTCTATTGCCACCTTGTTCTGTTGAAGTACAGATGGCCCCAGGTCAGAATCCCAAAGGGACTCAAGCATCTTCCCCCTCCCCCACTCAGGATCTGGCTTCCTTTCTCTGTTGCAGACCATAAAAGATTTCACTGTTTGCTTGTTTTTATTTATTTATGTACCATCTTGATCCTCATGGATTTTTTTAGCAATAAAGCTAAAAGACATTTTGAAATTTCAGCAGCAACACCAAAGCAAGTAACAACAGGATATAGGAGATGATAGAGATGATGATAGAGATAATGATATATATATATATATATATATATATATATATATATATATATATATATATATATATATATATATATATATATATATATATATATATATATATATACATATATATATACATACATACATACATACATATACATACATACATACATACATACATACATACATACATACATACATACATATATATATATATATATATATATATATATATATATATATATATATATATATGACAGAGAGAGATAGAGAGAACGAGAGAGAGAGAGAGATGATAGATAGATACAGATAGAGATATAGAGATAAATAGACAGAGATAGATACATATACACATATAGATAAATATACACATCTGGACATTCATATGCATATAAAATGGCTCTTCAGAGGATAAAAAATAAATAAAAGTGGCAGCCAAAACCATGTGATCCAAGACCCACCCTATTATTATTATTATTATTATTATTATTATTATTATTATTATTATTATTATTATTATTATTATTATTATTATTATTATTATTATTATTATTATTATTATTATTATTATTATTATTATTATTATTATTATTACTATTGTTATTGTTGTTGTTGTTGTTGTTATTGTTATTACTATAACAACAACAACAACAACAGAGTTGGAAGGGACCTTGGAGGTCTTCTAGTCCAACCCCCTGCCTAGGCAGGAAACCCTACACTACTTCAGACAAATGGTTATCCAACATCTTCTTAAAGACTTCCAGTGTTGGAGCATTCACAACTTCTGGAGGCAGGCTGTTCCATGGATTAATTGTTCTAACTGTCAGGAAATTTCTCTTTAGTTCTAAGTTACTTCTCTCCTTGTTTAGTTTCTATCCATTGCTTCTTGTTTTACCCTCAGGTGCTTTGGAGAATAGTTTGATTCCCTCTTCTTTGTGGCAACCCCTGAGATATTAGAACACTGCTATCATGTCTCCCCTGATCCTTCTTTTCATTAAACTAGACATACCCAGTTCCTGCAACCGTTCTTCATATGTTTTAGTCTCCAAGTCCCCTAATCATCTTTGTTGCTCTTCTCTGCACTCTTTCTAGAGTCTCGACATCCTCTTTACATCGTGGCGACCAAAACTGAAAGCAGTATTCCAAGTGTGGCCTTACCAAGGCATTATAAAGTGGTATTAACACTTTGTGTGATCTTGATTCTATCCCTCTGTTAATGCAGCCTAGAACTGTGTTGGCTTTTTTGGCAGCTGCTGCACACTGCTGGTTCATATTTAAATGGTTTTCCACTAGGACTCCAAGGTCCCTCTCACAGTTACTACTATTGAGCAAGGTACCACATATACTGTACCTGTGCATTTTGTTTGTCTTGCCTAAATGTAGAACCTTACTTTTTTCACCATTGAATTTCATTTTGTTAGATAGCGCCCAATGTTCAAGTCTCTCAAGATCCTTCTGTATCTTGAGCCTATCTTCTGGAGAGTTGGCTATTCCTGCCAGTTTGGTGTCATCTGCAAACTTGATGAGTTCCCCATCTATCCCCTCGTCCAAGTCATTGATGTGCATTATTGTTGCTGCCATCTCAATTACTTTGACCCCCTCATTGTGGACACCCTTATGTGTGTACACAAACATGAACAGTAACAGAAAAAAAAATCTTCCTATATCACACTAGTTATACTCTCCAAAGGATGGGACCAGTAACATGCCTCTCCTGCTACATGTGGTGTGTGGACAAGACTGGGGAGAGGTAGCATTGCAAACAACCTGGACCATGCCAGGGAGAGCTTTTTAGGTAACTTGAACTATATCTGGAACCACGGTGACAACCAATCCAGTTCATGAAACAGAGGTGTAATGTGTACAGATTAAGAGGTACCCATTACTGCTTGCACTGCTGCTTTTTGTAG
The DNA here is from genome assembly GCA_023053685.1 of Diadophis punctatus similis. NCBI lineage: Eukaryota > Metazoa > Chordata > Lepidosauria > Squamata > Dipsadidae > Diadophis > Diadophis punctatus. The sequence goes on along the minus strand of JALIGW010000007.1, from coordinate 35,430,351 downwards.
GAACTACAGCTTCCAGGTGCTCTTCAAAGACAAGCCCACCTAGAGCAATAGTTGCAATAGTTACAATAGTTGCAATAGTTACTTTCAGAACCCCCCTGTCTAGAAAAGGTTGTAACTGGGACATAACACAAAACCATGCAAAGGTTTTCCTGGTTATGGCTGCTACCTCTGCTGCAAACAGAAGTGGCAAAACAAAGAGGACATTCATTCTGTGCACTGGTTCTTTCTACAACCCCATTCTGAACAAGAGATGGAGTATCCCAAAACAGCTGTCCCTGTAAACCAAAGGCACTCAATGGTTAAATTGACCACACATTGAGTCAACCATTGTATCAACTGGGAAAGTATCAGCATCCTAGACCAAGCTTAATCCCCAAACTGAAGAGAATTTCTGGGTGCTTGATTTTCAAAGAACTCATACATTAACAGGCACAAAGAGATAAACACTATTTATACACCATTTAAAAGAGATAATTAAAAAAGCAAAAGAAGAAAGCAAAAGAATGAAATACCACCAAGCTCACAGAGCACTAAGGACTCTACAGTTCAACCCTGAGTTGCATATATTCTCTTCTATTACTATCAGATTAGAACCTGGTTCATTTTCTCCACTTGCCATTCTGTTCAACACTTATTTTCCACCACTTTAAGATGAGATATTCTTCATCCCAGTTATGTGTAATCATTAATTGTTAACAATGAAACCAAAGATGTAAATTTTAAAAAGGATTACATTCCTTCCTTGGAAATGGATAACCAAATTCCTTTTGGCAACATAATGCTTTTTCTCATCTATAGAAGATATTTCTTCTTTTTCACTGTTACCCTCAGATCTGTTTATTGGAAGTGTCTATGACATAAGACATAAAGAGATTCTTATGGGATTCTTTGGTGAATTTTCCATAATATAATTCATGTTAGAATCAAATGAAGCAAATTAATTGTTTTCTTTTGCTTTAGAAACTGGGTTTTTTCCCCCTCCAGTGGTTCAGTGTTACAGCGATATAAAAAACTGATTTAGACTGACATTCTATGCTAAATCCTTTCAAACATTTAAATAAAAGATTTCTGTACACATACAGTGTAGTGAAAAATGTATACTCAAATCTTCTACACACAGGTATTCAGCTGCATAGTGTATAAACTAAATAAAACGTGTTATTGTTTATCAGTTTCATGAACATTCACAGGAACCTGGCAACTCTAGACTGCCAGCCTGTTGCCATTCTATGTTTCTGCCAATTTTCTACTTGCAGTTCCAAAAAAACATATCAAAATGTCACACTAATGGAAATTAAGTCTGCACAATTCACACAATCCAAACCAGGAAGAATATCTCTAAATAGCTACAACTCTCTTTGCAATGGGATATTGTTACAAATGATGGTGTCTGTATGCTTTATATTGATGGGAAAATGTTATGGAACTATAGAACACAAATTAGAATTAACCAGCTCACTGCATGACTTAACTTTATTTGAAGCAAGTTCATTTGGTTTCGTGGTTTTTGCCATTTTTCAATAACAGCCTAATTATTTAAACTGCTGGCCAATGAAATAAATCTAGGATATAATAAAATGAGAGGCAACTTTAAAGGCACTAACCTGTTGATAAAAAACCATGAACCAAGTTTCTGAAACTGATATTTTTACTTTACTTTTATTTTTTTTTTAAAGGATAAGGTTGTGGAATGGAAACACTGGTTTCAAATGAGTAAAGGTGGATTGCTCACTTAAGAAGGATAAGATGTGTGATTAATCCTGGGCAATTTCATGTATAAAAGTCTGTGGAAATACTGATTATTTATCAACTTTAGCAGTGGGATTTTCTAACACTTCCAACAGCAGTAGGCAACATGGAAGATATACGACAATTTTTAAGGAACAGGGGGTTCATATGGAAATGCCTTAAGGAGCTATAAGTACTGTTCTTCTTCTGAGCATTAGCCATCTGAGATACTTGGATTACTGCATGTTGGTAGGGCCACTCTGAGTGGCAATTGAATTAGATAATCAGAACCTATGTACTGGCATGTTCAGCCTTAAGGACATGTTGCAAAAATAATATGGTAATCTAAATGCAAAAATAATGATTCCAATGCAGTGATGTGATATGGTTGCCTTGCTTGTAGCCAGATGTCATATTGAATGAAGTTCCATATAGGAAATGGTTAATTTTCCCTGCTATTATGCCAGGTGAATTTCTATGCTGAAAAGTTAAAGGGGACATGAAGACCATGTAACCAGCCACCTTATTTTTCTCATGTTAAGGTTTTTCAGATTTTCTGCTGGAAGAGTCCTGCTGGACACAAGACAGCAGAGAAGAAATCTTTTGGAAGTGGAGCCAATTTTAGACAATTCGTAGAATGCCATTTCCAGAAAAAGATATATCAAAATGTCATGCCTAATGTAAATTAAGTCTGCACAATTTAATCAATTAGTAATCATATTTCAAAAGTGGTATAATCCTGTTTGAACTGCTGTAGCATTATAAAAAATAGTCCCTCTATTTTAATTTTGAAGGAATGTAACTTCTTGGAAATATGCAAGCTAAACTGGAATTAGGTAGTTGTATTAATTACATATGTCTATTCTCTATCTTTTATGTTGTCCTTTAGATAACAGTAAATGATTTTTATTTCAACACTTAATTTTAGGTTTAAAAAAAGTAAAGGTAAAGTTTTCCATTGCCCAGTTGTGTCCTATGGTTCATCATCTCTGTTTCTTAGCTGAGGGAACAAGCATTCTCTGAAGCCATTTCCATGTTCATGTGGCCAGCATGACTATATGCTGAGGTGAATGAAACACACTTACTTTCCCGTCAAAGTGGTATCTTTTTATCTACTTGCATTTGCATGTTTTTGAACTGCTAGGTTGACAGGAGCTGGGGCAAGAATAGAACCTCATCCTGTCATGTGGTACTCGGGTCTTGAATTGTCAACCTTGCAGTCAACAAGTCCAACATTTTAACCGCTAGGCCACTGTATCTCCTACACTTAATTTAGCCACTGTTTTTTAATTAATCTTTCAGGCATACCCAGTAGTCAAATTCCATGTAATAGCTATGTTATTCAGGAGAATGATACCTTCTGAAAATTTTAGGTTTGTCACACAGTCATATTTATATAGTCCACTACTTTCTCCCAAAATTTAGTATGTTTAAAGAAATATAATTATCATTACATTTTCAACAAAACACTGCCTTAGTCCTTTTCTATACAAATAAAGAACTGAGGAGAAATTTCCTGACAGTTAGGACAATTAATCAGTGGAACAGCTTGCCTCCAGAAGTTGTGAATGCTGCAACACTGGAAGTTTTTAAGAAGATGTTGGATAACCATTTGTCTGAAGTAGTGTAGGGTTTCCTGCCTAGGCAGGGGGTTGGACTAGAAGACCTCCAAGGTCCCTTCCAACTCTGTTGTTATTATTATTATTAAATGTGGCAAAGTGTAACATATTCCAAATATTATTTTTGTTGTATAAGTTGTGTCCTTACTATGACCAAAGACTTATATTGCACCATTGGAAAGATAAATGTATGGAACCCCTTTATTCAATGGATTTTAGGTTTAAAAATGATTACAAAAATGATTACATTTGCCACTTAAAAATATTGTCTATAGACATAGACTTCATATGAATTAATACAATGAAATGTGGAACTCATTTAAGAATGAGAGTTATATAAATATATTGGAAAGGTATATAAGAATTTGAATAATATTTGCATTATATAAGCATATATGGTATTGTAAAAGTTAGATTTTATACTTTTTTCTATTATATTTTTTCACTTTTTAAAGCACTTTTTTCATATTTCCATGAGAATGTATGTATTTGCATCATACTTATCTTTGTGTTTGATTCCTTTTCTTTTTCTAAAATAATAGTAATAATAATAATTTAGATTATTTATAAATATTTAATTTATTTAGAAGAAAATATCCTTCCAGTAGAACAGAAAGGAAATAAAAGAAAAAGCAGGATACAAATGATCAAACTTCTGATTGATAAAATTGATGTAGAAAATTGCAAAAGTTAAAAAAAAAACATTTTCTAATGGTCTAGGACCTAGGTTGATTATAAAATGGTGTTTGATTCATTACCACATAGTGGAATCATCAAATATTTGGAAACAACAGGTATCAATACTAACATTTGAATTTTTATAGAACAAATAATGAAACAATGGAAGACAGAATTGGTAATTGGAAATGAAAAATATGAGCTTGTCAACATTAGGAAAGACATCTTCCAAGGAGACTCATTATCACCCTTATTATTTGTCTTTGCTATAATCTTATTTTCAGTGATTTTGCAGAAAATGAATGAATCTTGGCTATCAAACAGCAAAAAATAAAAATCTCACATTTGCTTTATATGGATAATCTGAAGCTTTATGGAAAATGAGAAATCAAAACCAGTCATTGAAATACACTTTAAGACATTTTAGCACAGATATAGCAATGGAATTTGGCCTAGAGAAATGTGCTAAAGTAGCAATAAAGTTGGGTAAAATCATGAACAGTAATGGAATTTAAATGCTGAATGACCAAAACATCAGAAGGCCTCAGCCAATAGCCCTTAATAGGGTCTTGGTGAGTGTTTCAGGACATAATTGTAAGGCTACCTAGTACCACAAAATTTGGATAAAATCAAATGAGAGGATTTATAAATTCTGTCTCATTCTTAGCCGTAAGATTTATCAACTGATGCATTAACTATTGTGTACACCGAGATTCAGATCTATATATCTGTAACTTTCCCTGTTCTGTCTGCAAAGAGTATCTACCGTATTTTTTGGAGTATAAGACGCACCTTTTTCCTCCCTAGAAGTGGCTACTTCGAATGTAGCTTTTTTTCCAGCCCTAACTAGGTGCTAACAGATCTTCCCAGCTCTTACTTTGCAGGCTTTTTCATTGTTACTCTCTCCAAAAAATGTTTTTCCAGCCCTAAATCTTTGCAGAATTTTTTTTCATTGCTCTATTTGCTCTGAATAAGTTTTTTTCTAGCCCTAACCAGGTGCTAACTATCTTCCCAGCTCTTACTGGCTTGCAGGTTCTTTCATTGTTATTCTCTCAGAAGAAGGTTTTTTTAAGTCCTAACCAGGAGATAAAATAATGTGCTGAAGCTGCTCCGAATATGTTTTTTTTAGCCCTAACCAGGTGCTAACTATCTTCCCAGCTCTTATTGGCTTGCAGGTTCTTTCATTGTTATTCTCTCAGAAGAAGGTTTTTTTAAGTCCTAACCAGGAGATAAAATAATGTGCTGAAGCTGCTCCGAATATGTTTTTTTTAGCCCTAATCAGGTGCTAACTATCTTCCCAGCTCTTACTGGCTTGCAGGCTCTTTCATTGTTATTCTCTCAGAAGAAGGTTTTTTTTAAGTCCTAACCAGGGGATAAAATAATGTGCTGAAGCTGCTCCGAATAAGTTTTTTTCTAGCCATAACTAGGTGCTAACGAACTTCCCAGCTTTTACTGGCTTGCATGCTCTTTCATTGTTACTCTCTCAGAAGAAGGTTTTTTTAAGTCCTAACCAGGGGATAAAATAATGTGCTGAAGCTGACCAGACTAAGGACACTAGCCAGATGAATACCTGGTAGGCAGATTGTTTTCCCCTATTTTCCTCCCCAAAAACTAAGGTGCGTCTTATACTCCGGTACGTCTTATACTCCAAAAAATACGGTACATTTCCCTTGCAAATGTTATCATTCTCCAAGTCATTTGCAAATGACTGTAAGATCTAATTACTTGTTGGATATTAATGAATTGTTTGTTCTTTTTCTTGGAGGAAAAACTGTTCTTCTGGGAAGGGCACTTCAAAAGGAGAAATAACAGTGGATTTTTAGCTACTTCATCTCTCTTCTTTAAGCACCTTTTCCCCTTCCTAGGCAGGGAAATAAAAGCTAGGAATGAGATTTGGAGTAGAAGAATGATAGAACTGTTTCAGCATACTGACTGGGTGAGATCATTGGCTTTAAAATTGTAATCCATACTTCTTTCAAGAAGAGCAAAGACCTCTTTATGAAGAAAATGAAAAGAAAGAGAAATCTGGTCTATTCATATTTTAGGTCTCAGTTGGATTAAATACAAGTTATAATTTTATTTACTTATTAGATCTATCAGCTGCTTTCCTCCAAAACCTCAAAGCAATGTACTTTGCTCCATTTATTTCCTCCACAACAGCTTCCCACCCTGCAACATAATTTGACTGGGGGAAGTAACTTGCTTAGGGAATCCACCTTCCATGACTGAAGGTGAACTTGAACCTGAGTCTCCATAGTCCTAGTCTGACATCTTACTTAACCCTTACACTACCATGACTCATTATTTTGCCACAGTTGTCAATAATCAAGAGCTTTGGGACCAGGATAACTGTTGTTAACATATTAGATCTGGAAAGTCCAACACTGAAGCTAAAAGACTGAAAGAGAGCATTGAAGTAGCATATGTTCTCATATGTCTTTATTTTTGGTAACATTTATGAGAAATGGCAGCCATAGCACTGGCCAAATGTGATAAACATTACATAAATGCAAAAGTTCAACTATTGAAAGTACATTGATTTCAATATAATCAAACTAGTATACATGGAGTGTGTTTATTGGCTTAGTTTTGACTTCACAAGCTGTTCACCTGAATATTCTTTGATTCATAACCAGCTTTCCAAACAAATGGCCAAAGTACTGACTTTACTTATGAACTTTTAAGTTTCAAACTTTCACCAGTCTGAACAAACGTCTACAATGTCAATCTAGAGGTCCCTGAAATAAGGAGAAAGCACACCATAAACATACTCTTTCTTGCCTTCTGCCACTTTCCACTTGTGTATTGTTTGCTGATTTTCATGCATACTGTGCACTGTTTTGTTGGGTAATGACTAGGTGTTATATGTTCTGCATTGACTATGAATGTCTGGAGTTAAACACAAAA